>SJOL01009403.1:694862-722083 GCA_004794785.1 Opisthorchis felineus | reverse complement strand
AGTTATTTAAAGGTGAGTTATTCTGCAGTATATATATATATATATATATATATATATATATATATATGGATTTCTAAATGATGTGCAAACATCGATCAAAACATTGTTCTTTGGGGGTATACGAAACATCCCGTCAGTATGAGCCAACTCTCTTTCCCTAGTCTTGAGCATTGACCAAATGATTATCAGGTAGCTTAGTATGCTTCATGAGAATAAGCGGACTCTTACTCTAACACCGGTGATGGGATCTGACACGACCTTTTCAAGCTGATCAGGCGGCGACATTTGTTGAACAAAACAAGACTGTTGGTGATTAACTAAAAAATTGGCATTGTTCAAGAAGCTGGCTGAAAGTTTAGAAGATTTTTTACCAAATGTAGGCTGACAAGTGCACCAACTTTTACTGCCAAAATAAATTACATGGTACATTCGTGAACTACCAAAAACCTATAAAGGCTACGTGGTGCTGCGACCTATGCCCACAGTGACTGGATCCTCCTTCAAGGAACGTCCTCCGTGTTTGGTAAATGTATTTCACCATTTAGTCTTATTCGACCATACGTGGGTAATATAACCGTTTTTTATTCGGACGAAATGGCTCATTTTGCAATAACAGACTTTGTGTCCTGCAGTACTTGGGCCTGAATGCTAGTTAGGATAGAGTGAGTGGACCTGCCAGCTGTCGACAAATGCTGCGTCAAAGCGGACACTCAAGTAATTACATTTCTGCTACAAAAGGCCAGTGTATGTTTGACAGATTCAAACATGAGATAAGGTTCTGAACGTCAGCTGAAGTGATACTAAAATGTGTCTTGCACTTTGGTGAATTATATATGAATAAAATAAGATCTCTTGGCAGCTGGACTGACGGAAAACCAGAAAGAACAGACCTTATTGAAATCTGTATTTTTCACTAACAAACACAGAGTGATTTTCTAGACTCGAACCCCTGGCTTCAGGTTTTCTACCACCCAACACGCAAAAACAACCGGAAGGGTATTGGTGTTTCTTGATGTGGTTGGGAGGTTTGAGTAACTACAGGGAAGCAGAAGACAACTCAAGTTTCCGTCAGGTATCTGCTCCGTGGAAACTAACCGTTTACCAATAAATCTGGCTATTTAACTGTATTAAAACATCGCTGGTAAATCATCCACTCGAGCCAAGCGGAATAAAATTACATTGACTTGGATTTTAGGCCTACTTGATGAGCTCTAAGGAGGCGAAATCGTTAGGGCACTGCCCACGGGACACGTCAGCCTTATGGGTGTTATTGCGGTCGATACTTCTTCTCTACAAGAAACAACTTTATAATATAATTATATGCTGCCCCTGATTTTGAGCTGATTTAGCCTGGACTCCCGGCCCAAATATGAATCCGCCATCCGACATGGGTGTGGAGATTACTTTTGGAATCACTACAAGCCTAAACGTGAGTGTGCAGATCGATGGAATCATTGAATGACTGCCGTATCAACACCGGACGAAACGTTTGAGTCATAAAACATGGCTCACGTCTAACCAGCCACTAATAGCTCCTTTCCCCTATTTCCTCAATGGGCCTTTTCTTATCTACTGCAAATCCCTCCGTGTATTTGGACCTGTGCATCCTTACTTTCTGGCCAGGATTCTTACCTGGAAAATGCTTTAGATTGTAAGCGCTCACGAGCCAATGATCGCTTTTTTACGTTGATGAAACTTAAAACCTTGACTTTTCGATAAATGTCAAACACTCGGACGTCATTAGCAAGATTATTGTTTTGTTCTGCTACAGATCGACCGAAAAAGAGCTGCGTTTTCACTCATAGACAATCTGTTAGCCTTGTTTGGTGGCAAACGACCTGAGGTCAATAATACAGATAGCAGTGCCAGCCGCCTGCGTAATGACAGAGGATGCTTCGTCTTTTCGTCAAACTGACTCAACTGTGTGTGACGAGTGAACCCATAGAAGCATTCTGATATCAGCTTCATTGCTAGGCTTCGATATAAGCCGTGACCATCAGAAAAGTAGATAAATTCAAGCGCATTTGAACATTGGAGGCTTCAGTGCATGCTAGATGTTTTGGAGATAGACAGGAACAATTCTGGTATTTACAGTGGTCTAAGTGTAAGTAGAATGTTCGTGTGCTGTTCAGTGGCGACGGTCGTCAAAATTAACTGACAACTGCAGGACTCGTTCACACTATAATTAGATGTCGTTGAATTTCTGCATCTAGTTTAGGCACAAAATGCAACAGGGTTTTCATATTCTCACACAGCCTTGGTCAACTGTGTTATAACCGGTCATAATGCCACCCGAAATGGGGTCCTGGGTAGGCTTACCTTAATCAGTAGCTTCAACCCGGCGCCAGGGACACAACATTAAAAGTTAAACTGATTCACATTTCAAGTCAAATCATAAAGTATGTACTTGACCGAAAGCTAGCCGTATGCAGCTACCAAAAGGAGTTTGCTTGATGTTCACCGGGACCTTGTACCAAAAAAATCCCAAATCAATACCACATTCTGTTAACCTCAAGGATACTGCTTAAACAAGGGCGAATTTCAGACTAATTGTAAACCTGTCTTTTAGTTTCTTGGTTTCTGAAGGGTCATCAACCACGTTGAAGACCGCCCTGTGGGGTTTCCCTGCTTGTCAAAAATATCATCCAGTCAGCCACTCCAAGGAAAGGTAGATGAAATGGGCAGTTGTTTTCACCCACCAACCAATAATTCCGCACTAACTTGGAGGATAGTTTTATACTTCACCGAATGCTAAGCCTAAGCAATAATGGCCATTATTATTCCTTCAAAAGCACGCAGATGGGGTGAATAAATTTTTGAGAAATGTGTATATTCAAGAATGTGTTGTACCAGTTGTCATCCGGCAATCATGCATCTAATTTGTGAACATAACTAAATTACACAACGATGAAGCACAGAGACTAAGAAGCTTCACACTCATCCAAAAGGATTGAATGCAGCATAAGAAGACCACAAGTGTACCATATCAGCTTTATCATATTTCTATGAATGGACTTTCTGAAACGACGTCATAGCAGGATACCTGCCTGTAAGATCATCAATAAACTCCTGGACTTGAGTTAGCCCATATCTTCGGAAACTTTCCACGGCAAATATTCTTTCACCGAATTCTGATTTGCAGGTCTTTTAAAATGGTTCCTGACGTATTTGCTGCAATTTGATGGATTATCTAGGTAAACGAAGAAATTTCAGCAGAAGTGTCCACTTCGTTTAGGTTCACCAAGATTTTTGTGAGCGTCCATCTGTCGGATCCATTTCAGTCGATATAAGTAATAGGCCGGATATTCGCTTTTGAATTTATCTGATATATTTTGCTGGACACTTTTGGTCAGGGTTGCTCCTGAATTTCCGTACTACCGAAATGTGAATCAAAACTTGTGGGGAAGTCTACCACGATGCGCAAGTCAAGGAAAATGAAGAAAATATTTACTCAGCTCCACTCACCTACCACTGAGTATGAGCAAGAGTTAACAAATAATGTCAAAACGGTGTGGTTTGAATTCTGCGATTAAATCATTGGGGGTAGAGTGTGTTAGCACGAACAGATGATAGAAATGTCGGCATGAAACTTGGCTTTCAGTGAAACACGCATCACGATTAGACTTAATACCAAATTCACAAGGGACATTTGTGGCTCCGCATTATTCTTTTTATTTGATATACAAAGCTCTCCACCGTTTGACACAGTATACTTTTATAAGGTTGCTGAAGGCTTTTCATTACTTAGACTTATTAGGTAGGCTTAGTCCTCGAATTTATATCAACTTTATGTTCGCGGTTTAATCACTCGTTCGTGGTATTCTTCCGAAAACACCCAGTTAATTTGCAACTGAACGTGTTTCGCCGCTTGTTTGAATTATGGTTTTGAATTTGAATTTAATAAGCCCCAAGGAGTTCCGAAGCCGGGGTTGGGCTGTCTGATATTTTTCATCAACGTTATCAGTAGTGTCATGTCACAAAATATATTGCGATGCCTCAACAGTTGCGGCAACTGAAACATCAGACGGGCTTTGCACATCACACTAAGCCAAAGAATACCATAAATGCGAGACTCATTTGAGTCTTGCGTTAACACCAAATTACTATGCAAACAAATGTAACTCCCTACGTCTGCTGTTGCTGTTTGACAGCTCATTTCCTTTGGCCTTGATAGACATTCTATATATCCATGCACACCTGAAATTGCCAAATATGGCTCCACTCTGATATAGGAGTAAGAAGAATTCGGATCTAAACTGAAATTTCACTGTTGAACAATGTGGCCTCCTTTATATTCGTGATCCGCTACGGCTTCATAAAACTTGATGCTTCCCCCAAAACAGCAAGAATTCCACCGTAAATCGGATAATAATTTATATTGCTAGCCATATGGTCGGTGAAAGCTCTGGACTGTTCAGTCCCGGGTTTGACACATTGCGGTTCCGGAAATTCCAGTAACATTACTTCGTAAATGGATGCCAAATTACCACGGATTGAGTTAGCGTTCATTAGATGTCTTCGTGCATAATATTCCTTCTGTCAGCAGGTTTCCTGCATCGTGTTCTGTATGTGGATAACCTGTCCAGAACATCACGGTCATTTTAACGCTAGCATGTATTAACCCGAAATCAACGCTATTGCTTTGTAGGTTTGTTATCCATATGACTCTTTTCAAAGCCTGTACGCAAGGACAGTAAAAGTGATGTATTCGTTTTGTCTTACATTACATTCTCCAAAATACGGCACAGTTTCCTCTACTCAAACAAGAAACGAAATGATAATATACCGGTTCGCATGTTCTATTATGTGGGGCGCATGCCACTGAAGACCAAATGCCAGAGATATGTGTGGACATGAACACGATTCACTTAACCGGATGCTGGGTAACTATGTTATAGTGTGACATCGATGGTCACATTGAGAACAATTGTCTCAGGTTCCATCGAAGGGGGTTCTTAATACATCATCTTCCATATTTGTTCCAACTATTCCAAATAATAAATTTATTGTGACTGCTCATGGCAGTGAAAAGTGTATTCGGTTCGGAAGCAACATTCTATGTCAACTAGATGTTGAAACGTAAATTTTTCCTTATGACTTCCAGGCCTAACTTCCGGCACAAAGATCCGAAAGAATTTGAACTTTACTTCAGAAAAACAGTTGTAATGTTCACCATGGAAGGCAGTACTGTAGAGTAGGCTACAGAGTAATACTAAGGAGATATTTGGGTAAAAAGATTGCACCCAACGTTTAGGAAAGTTTTTGCGTTATAATCGTGGATGAAGACACCAATTTATCAACAACAAGGAAGTTGCCATGCCATATTGTACAGTGATTCTAGAAACCAGAACCAAATCTAAGAACAATGTTTAGTTGCCTGCTTGCTTCCTGTGCGTCTGCTCGTAACAGCCCATCATTCTTTGTCTACAATGCGTGAAAGTGAAACACAAACCAGCACCAGAAATGTTGCCATGGTGCTGGAATGAGCCGAACGCATCAAGCGATTCAAGGATTTGTTCCTTAGTCCTTTAGTCCGGTTCTTATGTTAGACCGGACTAAATAAAAAACGCAATTCAAGTTGAGTTGGTTACATTTCACAATTCCAAGGTTTTGAAATGAATAACAAGTTTACTAAAGAAAAAACGGAATGTGTTTAAGACCTGTATGTATTACCAACTTTACTTAGACAAGTCAACTAACTTATCCAAGAACCAAATATAGGCTTCTCTGACATGCAAAGCATCTTCGAAGTATTGGGTGTCATTGTATATAATTTTACCCCTATAACAGGTAAATTGCAAGACCGAATATTTGCACTTCAGTAGAATGCGTGAGGTATATTTCTCAACGGTCTAATTAATAGAGTGTGATTTTTGAACGATGCCTCTTTCTGCAGTTATGGAATAGAAAGGTATACAAATCTGACAATTCCAAGATTTGCCCCAAGAAGTATAACAATTCAGTATTTATCCTATTCTGGATATTTTGGCAATGATTTTCAGATCTTTAAAAGTACCTGAGCGTTCTTATTTTCATGGATTTAAACATTTTCAGTTAACTTAATCTTATCTTAATCTTAACAGATTCATGGACACCGTGGATTGCCATATGTTCAGTAATGGTTTATTTTTGCATGAGCTATTTGGGAAGAAAATTAAGCATACCCTAAACAAGGTCAGGGTGATTTGAAAACAGGTCCACGAGGCTGACTTTGCAAACCAAATAGTGTTTGCGAGGTTGGATCTCTTACAGCGGCGCACACGTGGGGCAGAATGCAGGCTAATCCTCCGGAGTCACATGTCGTTGTAAGCAGAGCTTATTAGTTTTGACTTAAAACCATTAATAAGGTTGCTACAAGTTATTTTACAGCTTATTAGCGACCTCATCTGTTTTATGGTTATTCAGGTGTTGTCGTCCCCTACTTTACATCAACCATATTGCGTAAGTGAGTACCAAACCCTACGCAGGTCTGAATTGGACATCTTTCTTATGTTAATTAGACTGGAAATCTGAAATAAGTTGAAATGCGCACAGTGGTCTGTGGAGAAACATTAGCTGTCCCACGAGAATGGTATACACAAAATGGTGTCAGCTGGGTAGTCAGTGAATGGTTTACGCCCCCACTATCGCCTTCGGGTACAATCGTGCTATCTACACTTTTATTTCAATTAATGCTTGTTAGAAAGCTCGCAATACCGGACACCAAACACGAGACAAAAATCTGGGTGATGGATTCTACAGACCAGGCTGACTTAAAATAATTAGGAACAAACGTCCGAGGGAATGTTGAGGGAATCGTCTCGAATGTCCCTTAAAACACATGGCAATCCTGGCAGACCATGAAGAAGTACAATTTGACATAGTGCGTCGTCCTGCTAGTGTGGCGTGCTCCAAATGAGCAGGCGATCTGGTATATCAACATGGAGATGACTCGAAAAGGATGGTGGTCTTAACATCACATGACTGAAAAAGCCTACACATTGTTGAGAAGCACAGAACCTTCTTTTAAAGGCCCCTTTGAGGTTCCGGATCAAACAGCTCAGCAACACGCCGCCCATAGACAGTTTTTGCCAGTAAAGTGACTTGCATGGCGTACCTGTGTAACGGTGGATACTACTGATTAGGCATGCGTGTAGTACGTGCTTTTCTCGTAACTCCGCCTCGCGTCTAATGGAAGGTGGAGTTTATTACGGAACTTGTGAAACCGCTTTGTGGCGTTCGTTTATAATTGCGAGAGCGTCAATGAATATCCACGAAAGTTTAGAAAGATGCGTGAGGACGTTCAGTTTTTAAAAATAAGGTGCATATCAGAGGTCTACTTTCCCGTCCAATAGTTTGTATCTGTTTAGTTGGTGTTTGCTAACAAAGAACCCCGCGGCGGAGGGCTTTCCTCCTTTGAATACATGTTACCAATTAGTATAACTCTTCCTGGACTGTAAGTGGTTTATTCAGTGACCAACTGCATGAATAACGTACCGGGTTTCTTTTTGCTTTTAGGGTAACGAAACTGGTGAGCTATGTGTGCTGACCTACCCAAGATGATTTTTGGTAGGCACTACTTGTACACATGCATCATTTCTTAGATTAGTCATCCAAAATACCTAGCTGCTGTTGTTGAATTTCGCAAGTGAACTTAGCAACCGAGTGAGGAGGAACAAGTACTTCAGATGTCAACACATCAATGGAGTGCCCTAAAAATATCCGAAGTAAAATAACAAGAAGGATATTTCTTCTCCAAGAGCCACATTCTCCAGTTGAGTAATAAGTGGATCCTTTCGTTTGTGGTAGTCAACTTTATTTGTGTTTTATTCAGGTGAAGTCAATCATATACTTTACAGAAGCCTTCAGTAGACACACAAGTGGAAAGTGTGGATATCTAGCGAAAACCGACAACCGATAAGTCATAGGACTGAATAAGTTCAGTGCTGGTAAGCTTGCCTCACATACAATCACCAAATTGTATATGGGCTTTAGTATTCAACGCAGCTATTTGATTGTGCTCAGAAGAAGCGAATTCTATACATCTGAAATAGAATGTAAAGGAATTCCAGGTTTGTATATTTTGGCAAACTTCAAGGAGGAAGGACGTGTTGACGTAGGCTTGATCTCACTGAATTCTTCATTCCTGGTTTGCCTTCACTCAACCGCTTTTTCAGCACACCAACCAAGGTTTTCTCCGTTTGTACGTGTAATATCCTTTGCACAACATAATAACTAATAGTGCAAACGGTTGGACAAAATGATTGCAACCACTTTGCCCGGTTTGGACAGGATCAGGTCACTGTTGTTTCTAGGTTACCTGGACAGATGATTATACATATTTTAGAAAGTCACTAATTCTACGCTTCTCTATGCGTATCATAACGCACTAACAGTTTTATGATCAAACATGATCAAAGCTTCTGTATTTCGCCTTAAGGATTCAGCCGGAAATAAAACATCTGCCACTGTATGGTGTTTAGAAGAACACTTGAAAATACCAGGCTGTACTAGTGAACGCACCATTAAACAAGCCGGTTTGTTGAGGGTTGCGGGAAACATATAAGTAAAACACGCGCTTATCATTTATCTTAGGAATGAATACTTGCTTTAGTTAAATTCAGTTTCTTGTGATGCACTGGTTTGATTTTCCAGTTATCCATCGGTTTGTGTCCTACGAGGATCCGCACGGATAAAGACCAGCCAGCATCGAACGCTTCATTCACAAGACTATTCTGAAATACGTGTTTACGTTGTCAGCCCTATTGATCTAGTATAACATTCCCCGTCCTATTCTACGAACGCGCGCACAAAACTCAAGTGGAAGGTCTTCATGCACTGTCTATGTATTATCTGCGGTACTTCTCCCAATCTCGCGCCAACTGCGGGTTGGTGCATGTCCTATTAGCTTTGTAATACCACACCAGTAATGTTGCCACACGCGTGACCCACCAGGCTAAGATACACCCTTTGAGCCTAGTTTTGTGTAGCGATTTGTGAAAGCCCGATTCTCAGGGTTCACGAAAGCCTGAAACTCTGTGCCGACTGATCACCTGAACTGAAGTGACAATAATGTTGATGAAAAAAGAACATCGGCGAAACAGAGGAAAGCACTAAGTGTTTTCAGGTGCATATTATCCTCAGTGTTTAACAACTTTACATCAGTTTTCTGATAAGCTACCGAATAAAAGTTGGAACATCTTAGCTCTAGGATGAAATATCATGATTAGATCCCATGGTTACTTAATTTATTTTATCCAACTTGGGGTTGTGATGTCTGGTAGCTGCTGTCATTTAAGGTCCAGGTAGTCTTGCATCGACCTAATCTGAGATAGCATTAGGGGGTTAAATTGATTGCCATTTATAGCTAAAGGATGCAGTTAGAAACTTTAGAAGTGTCGCTTGCAGTAAAATACACTACCAGCAAAAATGCTGAGTGTTATGTTAGAATTTTGGAAAATATGGCCTGCGGTGCCACTGCACAAATGGACATCCATCGTATTCACCTAAAAAACAATACTTCTGACAATGAAAGTGATCTCATTCACTTTTGGGGAGTTTTATTACCAGTACAGAGCTACAAATAGATGGTTGTTCTATTATTTGAAAGGACAAAGTCGAAAAACAGTTTCTTCAAGAAACTGTTGAAGGAAGCAATTTTCCTACCTTTGCTACTGTGTATGAAAGGATTGCGGTGGTACTTTAATAGAATGATGAAGGAGATATAATTTTACTTCCGGTTGACAGGGTAGACTTGTATTTTCTTACAAACCGCCTTATCCCTTAATGGCTCATCTCTCATTCAGATGCGTTCGTTGTTGTTTGCGTGTGTCAATTTTTGATGTGCCACCTATCTCTATCCTGCCGGTTCAAATCGGTTTCTATCTGAATAGAAGACAAGGATGCGAATCATGTGTTTTGCGTAAAACTAGTTTCGAGATTGATTTTACGGGATTTAGGGATTTTTAACGGGGAAAGTTTTTCAAAATATTTATTGTCGGGAGCCACTTGAGATGCGATCATCTCCAGTTAACTGAACTCGTTGTCTGAAATCCAAGCATGCCATAAAGTGCAAGATACCTTAGCTGAACAGGGTGTAACAAAAAGGATTCTCAAAATTAAAAATATTGCTAGACCCTTTGCTTTATCTGTTTCATCAAGAGGCGGCCCAGACAAGGCTTTATTCTAAGCATCCTATCTTTTTCTGGTAATCTACTGTGGGCAAAATTCACTCGGTCTGACACCAAAAAAATAGTTGCGCCTAGTGAATCCCTAAAAGAAGTAAACTTTTTACTCCGGAACCACGCTA
This sequence comes from Opisthorchis felineus, assembly GCA_004794785.1. Classification (NCBI taxonomy): domain Eukaryota; kingdom Metazoa; phylum Platyhelminthes; class Trematoda; order Opisthorchiida; family Opisthorchiidae; genus Opisthorchis; species Opisthorchis felineus. Next base: position 711,795 of record SJOL01009403.1, on the reverse strand, counting down.
CCCTGCAACGCAAGAAAATCATGGTTTTGCACCTCAATCGGCGCAAGCCTGTAATTTCTAATTGTTTTTTGATGTTTTTACGACGCTTACCCCTTAGAAGACCCGTCACACTGGCGGGTTAGGGTGTCTGTAAACGCCTAATAATCATGGTTATCCGAACTAAGTAACTTTACGGAGGCGAACCAGCTGCGTGAATTTGGATACCCATGGGCAAATTACTGCGCCCAACTACCCTTTTTAATACACAGTTTCTTTGTAAAGTCAATGTTGTTTGAAAACAGATTAACTTCGACGCCTCTGGTCATTCGTCTGCGTAAGTTACCTCTGACTGTTTCCGTTAAGTTTTAATTCGTCTCAATTTCGTATCGTACCCAATATTCAGCGTCGGAGGTTTTCAACACTTCCGGGGTTTTTATTCATATGGCGACGGCTGTCAGTTGGAAAGTAGAGGGATAGTAGCTACCACAAAACCTGAATTCATCAGCTACATAGTGCATTGATGTATCGAAATTTATCTCCCACGGAAGCACGGGATATGTTTATGAACCACACTAAATATATATCGCTGTCAGATTTCTACTGGTCAAAAAAGCAGAAAGTTTCATTACAGTTACCTCGCTTAGATGACTGTTCATTTTTGGTTGAGTTCTGAGCAATCTTGTCATAGATTTAATTTTCAACACAAACCTTCAAAGGTTACAACAAACGTCCACCAAAAGGCTGTCTAAGTTTACCCTGATTCCTTGTATAATGATGGTAGTTCTGAGAATAAGCGTATTCCGCAAAAAGAATAAGGAATGCGCACATTTTCCGGGGTTGTTATTTGATAACTCTTTGATTGTCAAACGAAGCATAGTGAAGAATGTATAAAACTTGGCTGCTTTAATATGCCGATGGGAGGAACGTAAGACGTCATTCGAAGTGACATTGTTGCACATGGCCCGGAGAAATAGCTGCATTTTTGTTACTCCGAATTACTGCAGTCTCCAAAGTGTATTTGAAATATTTGTCCTAGATTTCATGCTTTAAACGACATCAGCATAAGCTGAAAAGCCAGCAGTCACAATGAAAATGGTCTGACACTGATGGAAGCCACCGACGCGTACACTTAAAACTGGGTAGGCAAAGCACAAACTCAGTAACCTCTAGAGTGTTGTTAAGCTTTTCGCATTTGAGTCAGATGTATTTGATTTGCACTTATTTATGTCATGAAGCTACTTTCATCTGTTTTATTGCTAAACGGTGGTTCTGAAGATCCACATCAAGAGGACGATCATAGTTAGCGAAAGACGTTATCCAGTTAGCAGTTTCTGTTCTCCTTGAAATTGTGTAGAGTGTATACGGCCAACAGCCCCTAGCAAGAATGAATTAAGAGCTATTTGATGGTTGTCAAAAAATTTAATATTTAAAGGTCAAATAAAAAAATGAAAAATAAAATGAAAAAATAGAATAAAAAATTTAAAATCATGGTTCCAAAATGTTTACGCCGTTTGTAATAATGGATAAGTTCCCCATTTCTTAGTTTCATGAGCGTCAGCTTAGGCTTAGTAAGAGCACGTCCGATTGACCTCTTTGCAGCACAGCACGAAAGTATTTAAACTTAATGCGGTATCTCACATAGTGACTTGGAACTCTGCTTTTTCTCTATTTCTAAGTTATGGCAGGTTATGCTTGCGTAGACACGCGATAAGTCACAAGTAATCTACCCTATCATCCGTCTAATTCAGATGAACAAACAGCTAACCCACCCGATCGTCAGGCTGACTCGTTGCATTCTTTATAGTGTTTAATCTGACCAGCGACCTGGCATTATCTTGTGCTATTCTAAATGGAACCTAAAACAGCTACTTTCCGTGGTCTCCACTAAATTTGAGCCTTGTCCGTGGACCCACCTAAATTCATGATCTAACTCTGGGTTGAGAATGTAGAGGACAGGATGGTTAAATACAGACTTTGTATTGTGTCATTGCTGCACGGCATTTTATTCGGTTAGTTTTGGAACGACAACCTAATGCACAACAACGTGTGTAAGAAAATAAAATTTGATAAATTTCATTGTATGTGGCTGTCCAAATCATTTGTCAGCTATCGCATGAAAAGTACCTATTTAACTTCTATTAGTAAACTAGCTGATCGGAGGCCCTTTTTTATCATAGCAATTTTTATCATGCCAACATAAGAGCACAGTGTGTTAGATCAATGCTTCTGACACAGCTACAGCTGGAAGGGTCTGATGCTATGGCTGCTTTCAGTAGTCGACAAAAAAGACAAAGCAAGCGCTATATACACCGTTCAGTGATTTCACCAAAAAGTCAAATTAACGGATGCGTCTCATTTGGCGTACGGGTGATTTGTCGGAATTGTCGGAATATAAAAATAGGTTGGCTTCTGAGTCTGGTGCAAATACATCTGCTGTCTGTATTAGCTCGTATGATTTGGGTGTGAAATTTATTTGCGCCAACTTTTGACGATACGCGCAAGCGACCAGAGGTGCGTGGTAATGTGGGCTATTAATGTCGTGCAAGTTTAGTTTGGATGGTCACACAAACAGCGTATGCTGAATTTGCTTTGAGATTTTTGGAGCACATATATGAGCCGGTGCTTGCACACAACTTTTTTCAGAAGTGAAACGGGAACTGTTTGAGACACAGAGGTGTTTTTCAGGATGTATGTATTGTGCAAACTCAAAGAGAAAGCCGATGCTAAACTTAGGGCACATTGTTTCGGTGCAAGAATGACTCTGTATTCACGCTCTGAAAGAAATCAACTAGCTGGAAGAATTGGCTTCGATAAGTTTAGTTACTAGGATCAGCTAAACTTTCTCGAGTAACCCTCCAAGAAAAGAATTAGCTATAGGTATATTTGTGGTGTAACACTACCGATCAAAAAGTTCATGATGCAAACCCAACCGCAGCTTTTCTTTTGCTCCTGTTTAGGCTTAGACAATCTGCCTTATCTCACTCCCCATGATCCCATAAATTTGCACGTTTGCTATACTGCGAGTTGTTTTGAACTTAGTCAACAGCACTTGAGTCAGACGGAAGATGTTGCCTACAAGGTGCGATATATCAAGCGTGTTTTCTTTTCAGTCTGAGATGTACGGCGTTTGAGTTCTGAGCTCAGTCACAAATAGCGTGAACAAAAGAAATCAATTCCCATTCTAACCCAGCACCTCTTCCTAATATTGGGATTTTTGGACACAAAGTAGGGTTTATCACGCCAAGGCTATCAATAATACTGTAAACCGTGTTTACTAATGAGTATCGGAAATTACATATTACAGTATCCACATTGCTCTTTAGAATAGCGTCGGATGCGATTCAAAATACTGGTCCACTGTTCAGTTGTTGCTCGAGTGATACGTATGTGGGAATACAAAATTATTTTCACGCACATACAAATCAATACACCAAAGTTTAAATATATATGTGCAGAAATCCACAAGAATAAAAAATTATACAATTAAATTTGGGTAAATCGCCTGATCTTCCTACTATCCTCCAGTCTTCCCCATCAAGTCATTTGAGGCACACCCTAGAACTGCAAATTCTGAAACATTTCCACATTTCCGTATACTACGCACAAATCAACGGAAAATGGGAATTTTATTAAAATTCATATTAACATCATTCCCGTTTGAATAGTCTTTTGCCTATCATGAGACATTTATTCTGGTGAGTACACACCAAAGGGAAAAGCACGTACAACTCATGTTATTGAAGCCGCATAATATATGCGTTTAGCGTTTAATTATCGTTGCTTCCATATCGGTCAACTAATGAGCGTCAGTTAAAAATGGCTTATATAAAATATATATGAAATCACGTGACATCAAGCATTTTCATGATAGAACGCCTTGTCGGCAGAGTGATATAAGCATTTAATTGCATGTTAGATTCCCATGACCACTTTTGGGGTTTGCTAACCGTTTATGGTGTTGTGTTTAAGAGTTAGGTCACACTAGAAACTTTGTTCAGTATTCTACACCTCAGCTGACAAAAATTAGCCACGCTGTTCAGTATAACATTTAGAAGAAAATCGGCGACTATCGTCAACTTGCTTTAAGTCTAATGAACGCACAATAATTACATTCAGTTTCACGATTTATCACTTGAATACTTTACAGTGGAATGCCCTAAATGTTCACTTAGTTGTTGTCAGATAGGTGTTGTTTTTTACTTGTGGATATGGACTTGGGTGGACAGAAAAAGCCCTCAGCTGATCGCTTACTCTCTCTTGGTAATCTGATATGAACGAGGATGCGTTCAGTCATCGATCAACAGCTTGCTCGTGTTTTGGTTGAGCAAAACAAGATCTTGAGGGTTGGCATTTATTTTGCTGTTTAGCAATGTCAGATAATCCAGCCAACATAAGTAAACAATGTTCAATTACGGCAGGTTAATTCTCGCTTTGTTATAAGGAACTGATTGCATCTATGAATTGTATGTTTCACACAATGTAACGCAAAACCTCCATTCCCGTAACAAGAAGCTTCTGGAAGGCCCATATATTTTAATCTGTATATATGATGGCCCCTGTCGACCAAGCGCTTGACTAATACAAGTGCGGGTACAGAAACGAAAAACTTAGGCCACCGAAGAAATGTTTCGCAAAACCTGTTGCTCTCTGTTTCATGTTTAGGGCGATTACTCTAGACAGACAGGTACAATCAGGTTGACCTATAACAACGACTCATAACGTACATACCTATACAAGGAGTATTTTTCACCTAGTAAGCGTAGCCCTGTTCACGAAAAAAGTTAAGTTGCCGTTTCCGCTTTCTGCCGAATTCAGTCTTTTAGTTCTCCTTACATGGGACGTTTAGCTACGCTGCATTGAATAAGGCTGGCATCTGAATAAGACCTAATTTTCATATCTCTAACCAAACTATTTTTTCATGCTTCAAGTGGTTGCCATGTTAAATAGTAAACCACACCCGTAAATCAGTGTTCTGTTTGTTCATTCCGGGGATCTAGTATTTAAATAAGTATATTTCGTCAATTTGACATCGTGTATTTTTTTATCTCCATAGTAATTATTATTACTAAATCATATTTCAACTGTTCTCGATCAGCACATGTGGACAATCTCTTTGGATTCTTTAAGTTAGTACACTCGGACACAATGAATGCATTCGTGTTTTGGTCACGCAAAGGCACTCCCACACTCTAAACAGAACTTTTTAAGTTGTTATCTTGAGAGCCTAAATTTTCTGTCACTGTGGAAGATACCTGATTATTTTCGATTCATGTAGACTGTAGGAGAAAAAATCTCCAAATCCGTTTTCTAGACCTTTTAGCATTCTTTCTTTTACGTGGGCCCATTCTCCTACTCGGATACGCTTTACGTTATAGGCATACCCCATTGATGCATTTACTTTGTCAGTAGTATGGTTTGATTTTCGGATTTTTTTAAATTGAAATGTAGCGCTGCAATTGAGGTCAGTCCATGGCAAAGAGCCAGAAAGCACTTCGCAACGGATTTGTCCTTATTGAAAATCATCAGCAGTGTGTTTCAGGAATGTCCAGGGTGATTTAAACTCAAAATTTTCATTTGTTAAAGACGTACAGCCACCCTGGAAAAATGACTAACCTAACAAAATATAGAGTTTTTATGGTCCATACTTCGTGTCCAAGTTCCTCAGTGACACAGGCACAATGCATAGGAGAATTCCATTGCTCAATATTTACCTAATTCGTTGAAAAACATCCCAGTAAACTCCGGAGCATTTGTGTGTTGTTTTGTATTGAGATTCGATTATATCTATGTTGGATTTAGTCCACATTATTGTATTTGGATATTTGAATCGATATAACCGCTGAACATGAACCGATCAGATCTGCCACATTCGCCCACCACCTGAGCGGCGGTCTGGCTATATTTCCAGCCGACGTTACGTGTATGAATTGTACAGTTTTTGTTTGCATAAGATTGTGTTTTTCACAGTCCGCTTGCTATGATTTTGAGCTTCTTGGAAGGCGTAAACCAATCCTTATAATGTACATCTTTTTTTAAACTCATACCGGGCGTTTAAACACTTGAACGTTTTATCATTTCCGATCGTTCAGTTCCTAAATATAGACTTTGAAAAACAGCAACTGGTGGTACAACAGTGACGTTTAGTAACCAGATGAAGCTGGTATGAGTACACGTACACATATATTTCCCATGGAACCAAGTGCACAATGTTTGTAAAAATAAACTTTCGCAACAGATGCACGTACGTGCAAAAGAATTGTTCTACTGTTAAGATTCTGTCCAGTAACGATCAGACTATAAATGAATTCCGTCGTCTATGCTATTCGGAAACATCATGATCAATTTGAGTCACACCTGTTTCTTTCTGAATGCAGAGCATGTCCTGAAATCGATAAACAGACATGACTTGATTGAAGTTGTGTCTGCTCTGTTAGCTGCCTCTTTCTAAGATTTAGAGATGTGATGCCCTCCACTGATTAGATGCTTGGCAACCGATGATCATACACTGGATTAGTTCTGAGTAGCGCTAGCGTCAACTGACATTCTACGAGGGTTTTTCAGACATGTTTTGGAATTTCATTCACTCACAGATGAAGTTGGAATTAGCATGTTACTTGGAAGCAATTCGCCTTTGCTTATAGTCGAGTTGAACCCTACTTCCAGCATATGATTACAATTAGTATGAAGTTGAAGAAGTTATGAATGTATCTATGATGGAACGTCCATTTTCCAATTTTCACTCCGTCTGAAGCATTCAGCATGGTTTTTTGACAGATATATTTAAGCTTTTCTGATCAACTCAGCGAGTGTATCAGTCGGTTATATTTAACCAAAACGCACCGTCCCCTTGAAAATATCTAAGCCTGTTAACCATTAAAACAACTAATAAATACCATACATACTTTTGATATTTACAACCATTGCGTTGTAATCTACCATCATAAATCTACATAATAACCATAGCTGACATAGATTCTTCCCATACTGTGACATTCGGATAACAGTTGCAATAGCTGACTTACCTCCACCAATTCTGATTCCTTTTTATTGCAATTGCGCGAGTTGTCTAGATTATCACTAGAGTGCATTGGCACATCATAATCTGTTCCACGTTTCCCGATGGCAGTTATTGCAGGTCCGTTATATAATAAACACAACTCGTTTACTATATGCTTACATCCCATGGCTTCTGCTAGGTAATTTGATAGCCGAGTGTAGCTCAACCGGGGAACAAACATGATTTTATCACGTTTGCTGATGCGCCTGAAAGGCTGACACACAGTGGTCAGACATAAGTCGAGGCTGCCATTGGCCGCGCAGGGATGGCACAAAACCCAAAGTCATAAGCCCAACAACGATAGAATTTGTCAAGTCCTCATGACAACGAGGTTGTGCTGGTACGGCGTCAGACCTCTGTGCTATGGCAAACTAGTCTATGTCGCTACGTAACTAGAGCCAAATTCAAGTTGACTTTCATGAATACGATAAGAGGAAAATTTCAGAACAGACGCCTTAGCACAGTAGAATTTCTGGTGATTATTCAAGCGTTGTTAGTATGGCTGTGACCCATGGGTTGGAAAAGGGTCAACAAGAACCCAGGATCTAATGCTTACAAAACCGGAATGCAGCAATGTGTGATTTGCCTATCAATGGTGTAGTTGTTTCCAGTTTATGAGGTGCTTTTTTGTAGCCGACACAAAATGAATACACATTCGTCTACAAGTATTTATTTTCAGACGTCTTGCAAAGGGTCTAACTGGAATAGCACACTAATAGAATATCCGTGGTTGAAACACTGATTTCATCTGATTAGTTTAAAGTGTGCATGGAAAACAAATCAACTGCTGGAGGATACCATTTTGCACTAGAAGGATATTTTTATTTGTCTTAGGTATTCTCTCCACTTTTTATGACGTTACTCCGTTTTGCACTTTTGCAGGCGGATGAAGTTGAGTGTTGTGTTATCCGAAACTATCTTCTTCCCCTGTACTCTTCAAACAAGTAGTATACACGGCGTTAGCTTTAACAGTCAGTTAATTTGGACAATGAGTGGGTATATTTCTTTTTTCTTGTGTCTGAGCAGATAAATTACTCAAACCTAATTAGTGTTTTCGTCAAGATATAAATATCGATACCTACGATCATCACTTGTTTAGAAAAATCAACCGCCTTTTGGCTATTGCCGAATTTTTTACTTTTGTGTGACATAAATATTCTGACACCTATCGAGCATCTTCGGTCTTTAGCACTAAGTACCCTTTTAATTTGGGTTATCCCACTTAAATTCTGACAGACATTTAAGCATTGTAAGGAAGCGAAATCTGCACAGAATTAGTAAATATTCCGGGCTTATGAGCACCCAGTTATTTTAAAATGGTCAGAAGCGAGTCCTACTTTAGTGCTCCGAAAATGTTATCAGGGCGACATCGTAAGAATGACAGAAGTTCCCCCACTTGCTTCTCATTTCTTTAGTTTTTAGGCAACTCAAGCGTTTTGAGCACTCTGTTTTTACTGTCCAAGTTTTTTTAGGCAGCTGCATTTGACGCTGTTTTTTTTGGTTACTAAAAGCTGGATAATTTCGGGTAACCCTAAATTTGGTGATCAAGTCGACCCTTTCTTACCGATTCCTTCAACGCACTAATCTACAATGACGCTCCATGTAGTTTCTGTTTCACGTCAGTCCCATTTTTCCTTGTTGACCGCAAAAGTACTTATTTCCCAAGACATTTGGTCGGTGTCTCCTGATGTTTTGTTTCAGCTTGCCCAAGTACAACTTCGTAGTTAAATAGTGGTTAATTACAGAGTTGCGCACGTAGAAAGAAGACGCTGGCCATTACGTTCCATGGCTGTAGCCTTCAGGGATCCAAATGTCTTTAAAGATTTTGATGGTGACTGACTTTACTAGCAAGCCTGAGTGGATGACGCTCAACACCAGTGTATAAACCCCTCAGTTTTTTCCCTTCCTAATGAGACTTCTGCGCATAGGTGCTGGCAAGCTGGAACTGACTCTTGCTGGCTGAGATGAGCGCGTCATCATTTCTGACTTAATGGATTCTGGTTCATCAGTTATTGTTGCAAGTAACAGATGACCAAATTTATTTTTTCCTCAAACCTTTAACAGTCTTATCTAAACGTATCCGGTGCCAGATTCAAAGAGCTCCCCTCTTGTGCTTGTCCCGCTTCGCCAAAAGCTGCAATTTCGACATCATAAATAGTTATCTCATTAGAAAAAAGTACTGCACGACGTTCAAGGATGTCACTGTTGTCCTTATCCAGCAGGTTCCTGACGGTCTGGGTCCCAAGTTCAGATCCTTGAATGTTGCTCCCATTTACACAGTGATTTCTTCGTGATTGTGGGGACCGATTCTACTCTGCATATCTACTGTGAGTCTCGATTCTATTGAAATACCCTATTGCTCGCCTTTAACCATATTATTTGACTAGCAGGATAACATACGAAATAGTTTTCTGGAGGGGGTTGGTGTGAGAAAAAGACCGGAAAGTCTGCCCCACCAACTTATAACTGTTTGACCTAGCCCGATGACGCCGAAGCTATGCCATGAATGCCTAATTCGAGTCCTGATTTAATCTTCAATTCCAGTTTAAACATCAGTGAGCTCTTCCATTTTAGGATTACTTTGAGCATTTTTGGCAAACACCAAAATTTTCATTTACCGTCAGTTGAACGGATGCTGTGAATTTTAACCTCGACCCTGAATACCCTTTCTTCTTGATGATACATGGCACGCTTGAATCTAAAAGTACGGAACTCTGAAATGCCCAAAGGGAGTGCACTTTAGTCTGTATATTTTTGCCGCAGTAGGCAGTACATTCTGACCAGGCAACCGACTCAAAACTTGACTGTTCAAATTTCGATGACGCATTTTTTGGTTTGTTGAGCTTCGCCCTTCGTAAAAATTTCAAAAACGAAGGTGTACTGGCTCGAAGGGGTACGGTACTCAAGGTCATTGTAGTGTAAAATCCACTCATCAAGGTTAGGTAGCGGCTTTGTTCCGGACTAAAGCCCTATATGGGCTGTTCCTGCAATAAAAGCCATTGAATAAACCGGCTTGGAAATGTTACTTTTTGGGGTGATGGGGAGTTCTCTTACGGGGAGTTTGCAAATTCGTTTGGTATTTGTAGAAGCGTAATCACTACTAAAACGTGAAGGTGACATTTAAATTTGGAGGCAATCTAGTATGCACGTTCACGTATCCAGCAAGTCCAAATTTATTTTACCCCCTCTAATATATAATCCGGGTTTATTATTGAGACAGGTATTAGGACGGCTTGTATATACGTTAAATTAGCTTGCTGCTCTCTCACCAAAAGCTCAGATTAGTGTGAAAAAATTCATATGTGATTTTTACAGGTCGTCCGAGGTTAGCATGTCACGGCCTAGTTTTTAAAACCTCTCTGATATGTCAATAGTATTTATTTGGATCCCTGAAAACAAATAAGATTTTTAGCATCATTTTGATGTTATCTATATTCACTGGAAAGTTCCGCAGACTACGCTCATAAAATCCCCTGAATTTGGAGAAAAATGCGGTGTCGCATAATGGAGTTAAATTTTTCACCAACTTACGGTTTCGGAGAATTGGGAAATATCGAAAGTTTTCGCGGACATCTAAATAGGAGTCCTGATCCCAAAGTTAACAATTATGGCTATAACACACTAGATCCAGGTCGATGAGTATTTTTGGTCTAAGGACTGGCCAACTGTTACCATGTCACTTCGAAAATCAGTTGCTTGTGAGAACTCGGTGGATAATTCATCAATAAAAATTGACCTCGAGGAGCCCGCTTCAGTCCATTTCGTTCCCCAGCCAAATTGGCTACTACCATTGTTTCCGACCCTCTGGGCACGAAAAGCAGTGCAAAAGTACTCATGACGTCGAATGGGCGTTCTGACGTCTACCAGACGGTGAAATTGAACCACTAAATGGAATGACGCTGGTGTCACTACTGTCAGTACTGACTGACCGTGTCCTGCTTTTACGGGTGAAGCATATCGTAACTGCCTACACGACATACCACGCTTGGGTGAGGGTTGAAAAATAGGGTTACGTTTTCTAACGCCTTCACAATTCGATTGTGTTATTGTTAGTATTTCAACCATTCAAAATACCACCATGCAACTATACCAAATAAAACTAATTTTAAAGCCCGATTTCTTGGAGCTTGCATTGACCGACAGAACCACCTCTTCTCAAAAAGTGCTAAATTACAACTGACGGGACGCCATTGTAATCGCAGCGTTTCCTTTGCAATTAGGTTAATTAAAATTATCGAAGTGGAATCAATGACAAAAAGATCTGTTCTAATAGCTGATTCTTTCAGGAGATTGTGGGCCTGAATTTTGACAGGATTGTAATTATTTAATGGGACTCTCCTTTTTGTTCAATAAGAGTTATATTCTTGTAATGTTTTTAAGAAAATAATTGTGATTGGTTACAGGAGTTTCGAATATTTGAAAGTAATTTATCAAGTATTATCTTAGTAAACTGTGCCAACCAAACAAACATTTAGCAGTTTCGCCTAAAGTTTCTCTTTTCTGGCTCACGCTATTTCATATGCCAGTTTACTCACCGTCCAATCAGCTCTTAACGGCGGCTGAAATGTTTAAAGAGAACAAATTTTTCTCCAGCTCCATAATGTTGCGCGAGGTTTCTGTAAGCGCCTTCCCGATATACATCTCGCTGTATCATACATATTACGGTGTTTTAATAATGTTATGCAAAGTCTGATTAGTCAGTCAAAAATAATCACCAAAATGCTCTCGCACGCATAAAACGGTGGAAAAGTGCATTTGGGCCATAGAGCAGCCGTAGAAAACTCTGGTTTGTACAGCCCTGGAATGCTTCTGGTTCGTTTATAAAATGCACAACTGATTACCGAACAATCATTAAAGAAAGAAAATTACGTTTAATTAACGGCTCCATGCAGTCGATTATAGGGGCTATGTAATTCAGTCTTCCATAAAATAACCTGCCATAAAACACAGTTAACGCTTTGTTCAGAGTGCCGATCTGCATATCATATATGGTTCATGGAAATGACTCCCCGCCCATATTTGAAAAAGACGTGCTCTGCTTGATTCGTCGTCCGCCTCACCAAACAGCACTTGTTTCACACCTAAAGATGCTCAATCAGACATTCGGACGAATTTACTTCTCAATTGACGAAGGTTGCATTCTTCGCCAGTTCATTCTGCACTTAGCCTTTGATCATTTGATGGCGGTTGTGGACGTAGATTAGGCAGCCCTCTCATAAAACACAGTTCAAATTATTATTATGGGCAGTGATGTCGTGATTTAAAGCACCAGTTAATCATAGTATTTCACCATAATTATTTCACTGAGCGGGGCTGACGTCAGGACGACAGGCTTATCGTTTTTCAATATTATCGCAGTATGTACAATGTTGAACTTATTCATCGATGGCGAATACCCTACATATGGTAAACCAATCAGTCGGTTGTCTTGTAAAGTACGATTCTCACTCAATGAACACTCAAAATGAATATTTCTCCAGGTCGTTTGGTTGTTTTCCGCAGATGCGATAGAGACAATCAATGAGGTTCTAACCATAAGGGAAAGGTTGTATGCATACAAACAAAGCAAACGAGTATCTCCATCAGTGTGTGGCAGACTCCCGTTTGCAAACGCGGAGAAGAGTATTGGAAAATGATTATTGCGTGTTGTTTTCGTGCCTGCGCTTTCTTAGAATTACAACGTATCTCTACCCTCTGTATCTTTATCCACTGACCGGACATGCTTGACAATCAGGAGCATATCCGGTGTTGAAGAGCATCTTATAGTTGGATGTATTTTGGGGAGAACCTTTTCCATAGAGGACGATTTGTGCTAGAACTACCCGCTCCTATTCATAAGTTTGAACACCGTCATATTCAGAAAAAAGAACTTGGCTTTGCTCATTATCGAACCCGTCTGTAAATTGGCTACTTATTATGGTTAGCATTGCGAGGGTGCCAGAATTGCGTATCACGAACAGTGTGGTCAAGAGATATAAGTTGAGTTGGAATGACCGAAACAAGATAATTACTGCAACTTCCCCGACAATGAACCTGGGGAGATATCTGAGGTTTACCCAATGGATTCTCTAAGAATACTTTAGTTGTACATACTGTGAGTTGCAATTTGAATTTCCATCAGGACTATTGCACCGAACAAAGCTTACTTCATACGACTTTGCGTATCTTCTCCGTGTGCGATAGACGTCGTCTTGTGAATAGAAATCAGGAGCCCGTCGACCATCTGCGTTTACGCAAATTTTGTGTTGCTTTATATATGTTGTTGAATGTATTATACAGCCACGGGCACGTTCTGATTTAGCAAAGTTTGGATTCTTGATAAGGAGGTTGGCATTGGGTTTGAGCCTTTTGAAATATTCAGCTAAACCATGTGCTTATAACGCAAAAAAGCCAATTAAAAACAGATCGAAACTGGAGATGTTTGTTTGTGGCGCAGCGTGATAAAGCGGAGTTTATCTGAAGCAAAATTTCACCGAACGACATATAACTAGGTGGCCTCGAGTGGTATATATAATATAATAATATGATATTAAATATACATATATATATAATAATATAATATAGGATATAATAATATATAATATAATAATATAATTTACTTGATCAAAACAAGTATACACCTGGCGTGCATATCACTCAGCAGATAAATTAGGCGGGGATGGCAAACAACGGTAACTGTCCTCTCAATAATCCATAGCCCGGACATTCCTCGACCGCAGCTAGTCCTGGGAAACTGACTTGGTTCACTCGACTGTCACACTATGCCAGGTTCGCCATCCATTTTGCGTGACCACCTTATTGGCCTGTTTGTTGTAAGGGTAAACCGCAGCCGACTCACTTTAAGCTTCGCTTGACAAGACCGCATTTCTATGTGCTTTTAAGTCATCGACCAACTAACTTACGAAAGTAGACAAGCTTTGGAGCAGAATTTACCTTGAGACAAGGCAAAAAATGTCAGTATTTTAGGATTGCGGGAAGTAACTACAATCCACATGGCAGCCACTCTTGGTCGAGGCAGTAAAAGGCACCGGGTTAGTAAAAAAGGTGCAACAACGACGACCACATGGAGAGCGGTTGCCAGTCAGGGTCACTTAACAATGCTTGCTTACACTTAAAGTAGGAAGCCAAACCCGGCGGCCGTGGCAGCAACCAAAGACCAGGAAACAATTTCTACGGCACTTGAGAAAATCTTTTAGATGTGTTATTATAAACCGGAGGAAACGACTTCCGAATCCGGCCCAAATGCAAGTAGAACTTTTTCTAACCCAAATTACTTTACAAAAACCATTGAAGGACAAATCGAATTGGCAATGGAGATTTCGTCCTTTAAATTAAGTTAGTCAATGCTGGAAAGCAGATAAGTATTGTGCAGCTTCTTTGTGCTGGGAAACATCAGCAGAATCCATCTTACAAACTTCAAGGCTGTTTCGAAGCTTGGTTTCTAGGCCAATAGTTTGAACACTTGACTGTTTGAACAGGAACGACTGATCGACAGTATAATGTAGTCGCCCGTACACAGGATACGGTCCCAGTCATCCTTTACTCACGGAATCCACACGGTGGTTTTCTGAAAGACGTCTTTGACACTGCCATTCCAACATATTTTTTCAGTCTTGTGTAAAGCCACAGAAGCCAGTGTATCATCTGGACGCTTTGCAAGCCCGAATATCGTTGAATACTAATACGAAGTTTGGGAGTGAAAAGTGTTCAGCCTAATTACAAATAAGAACTCTAAACTTACTACAATCATAATTTTTCAGCACGGTCTTAGGTGGATCGGTTAAGATTGCGGATTGACAGCTGAAGTGCGTGCATCATGAGTGATGTGTGTCCACTTGTGCATATCCATACTCCGGTTCGTTCCCCCACTTAGGACCCACTCCTTTGATCTAATAGCTTTAGCCTGGTCATTCGAAATTTGTCAGCGCACTGATGAGCAAAGTTCAAACAGCTCTATGGTACCTGTCACCTTGCCAGCGTAAACCGGTTTCACTTAAAAGATAAAATCTCAGGTGAAAATTCCATCTCTTCACTCTACTAACAAGCTATAAGTGACTCAGAAGGAAGAAAATTTCACGAAATGAGTAAGACTTCCATCTGAGAATTCGTCACTCGAGAGCCGGTCAAGACGTCTTCACGTGATGTGGGTTCCTAATCTGAAAGATGAATGATACTTTATCCTGTCTAGGTGCGAGCCAATAACATTGCCCATCAGACGCTGGCGGCTAAATGGTCAGGTTTTTAGCTATCAGTCGGAAGGTTTTGGGTCTGAATTATCCTGGAGATTCGTGCAGCTCACATTGCTGATGATTTACGCTAAAACTGGAACAGCTATTTGGCACAGATCGATTGTATATACTGAACAAAATTCTTATGGAGTTGCTACAAAAAATCGCCGTATCGGTCCTAAGTAGGACGTTACCGTACGTACCGTAACAATGCAGAACACTCATTCCGCATTCTCAAATAAACTGACAGCCCGCTGTAAAAAAAACAGTTGCTTTTATTGCATTTGGCATTCGGTATTGTGTTCCACACAAGTCGAAGATGTCGGTTGTTTATTTGACTATGTTGACAGATAGTTCCTGATTGCTGCCGATGCAAAACCTAATCTCTATCGGATTGACTACGTAATGAAATGCGGTGTTGAAAGAAAACCAGTTTTGTTGGAGGATATTTTTCACGCGCGGTTCGATTGTGGTGGCCCATGTCAACCACGGTAATTATCCGCAATCTACGGATGTCTTCTTTGTTTTTCTAATTCAAAGCATGAGTTCACGTTTCGTGCACCTGATTTTCTGGTAGTATGTACAATTCCATCTCAAGAAGCGTTGGATGACGGCAATATGTTCTGGGCCTCAGGCTACGTTTTCCCGTTAGTAAGTAGCAGACGAACTCAAGTAGATATGTGTGATGTCGTGCACTTCCAAATTTATTTTAAAATTTCACAACCTTTTTTGCGAGTAGTATCCTATTGGAAGCTCTATTTTGTGTCTCTGGAACACCGTTCGTCCGAATCATGAATTTTCATGTTATTATTACCATACCATCCCATTGAACACCAGTATGTATATTTTATACAGAAAACACATCCATCAAGAAAACCTTGAATGATCAGCCGCTGTATCGTAACAACTTTTCCAAACAGAAGCTTATCATAAGAAAACTCCGGTTTTTTGTCAATCTCTGAATGGTTAAAATATGCGTAACCAAAACATTTTATATCAACTAGCCAAACCAGGTTTGCAGGTCACATCAATAAGCCTACCAAATGATTGATAGTGCCAGAAATAATGTGACGGCTGAATTATTTAGGCTGCGGTGTTGATAAGAATATCAAAGAATGCAACCAAATCAATCACAAACCGGTCGCTCAGATCTTGTTTCGGAGTCTACAATACTGCGGTAAACGTGTTTTCTCGTGGATGACCCAGGGTTGGTAAAACGGATTTCACAAATGTCTGTCATAAAACATTTCTCACGAGACAGAACTTTCCCCCTGTATCTACCAAGTGCACCTTGTGTTACTTTTCTACCAAAACACAGCGAATTGGCCCCAAAACGTGACAAACAAAACCTGATTCGTCATAGTTTTGCTTATGCTAGGAGGGGTTGGAAATATACTGAGATATCTGAATATTCCTGAGTTGTGCTGCTGGCAACTTCGCCAAATTGAAAGGGTACTTTCTTAGGATAAGAATCTGAAGCCTCAACAATACCTTGGAAAGCTTTCAAAACTTGGGTTGATTTGCAAAACGCCATAAATCTCAAACTCATACTGAATAGTGTCACTATTCTCCAAGGGGGTGTTAGTCGGTCATCTACTGTGACGGATAGAACTTCTGTAGGCACATGCGGAACTTTACTCAACAGAACATCCACAGTAAGTCTTGACTG
>SJOL01009403.1:649675-692011 GCA_004794785.1 Opisthorchis felineus | reverse complement strand
GTTTGCTACTTTCACGGTGAGGAACAGATATGTTTTTACCATGAAACGCCAGCGTAACATGAAATTACATTCTTCAATCTTTTACATCCTGGCTACCTTGTGATGATTGCAGTGAATGACTGATTAGGCTGGGTAGAAAATTAATGAAACACTGTGAGGTTTCAATTTATTGCATATGTATATATGTATGAATACACAGGATGGTGCTCGAAATTCGGCTTCTCAGTCCCATGTTGAGTACAAGCGTTGAGTGGAATATATCTTCAATATATCTTCAACTGTGCTGTCTAGAATGATGGTAAGTTACGCCAGTACGCGTATCATCCTAACACTAGCCTGTCTAATTTAAAGAGTTTCTTTAAAATTTTGCGATGAATTTGCTGCCTAGCACAAAAACCTATATCGAGGACGGTAGTTTGACTCTTGTTCCATCTCATAGTTGTCTAACCCTATGTCTACAAGTGTTTTCGGTTCAGAAAAGGCTTAATTCATAACGAGCTGACGGGGAATGCAATTGTTGTCATCTTGGAAATGAATTCGTAACATAACGCATTGTTGTAACATTTCATCGCGCCTTGTATGAGAGTAGGAGATTTTGCTCGTTGAGTCTAACGGCAGACCAAGCAGGTGTTCCGAATATATGGTTATCTTCATGATGTTGCTGGCTGACCTCATGAAAACCCGTACCAGATTGCTAGCTATGTATAAAGCAGGTGAATGAGCTATGCTGCTCCGTGTTATTTTGGCTAGAATAAACGGGTTAGCTAAGCAAATTTTGTCGTCACAGATTTCTTGCGTATTTCAGGGAGAGATCGGCGAGATTGTTTTGAACTTCACAACACCCATCGTCGATAACACAATGCTGAATTATGGAAACTAACATACTGGCAATTATTGAGGACCACGCTGTATTTCAGTGCGATACTGTAAACCCACTGGTAATTGATCAGATGACTGTTGATCTGTTTGCCGAGCTTGCCAAATGATTTGCAGAAATTTTGTCACTGTTCGGCGCACTAAAGATGTCTTCTTGGTGAACTAATGAACAACCACCTGATAAATTACCAATTGATGCACCCGAGCTATCAATATTCCAACAAATTACCAACTGTGAACCCACTTTCGTCGTCCATACTCCACTGAATGGATAAATTCATGTTAAAATAAAGTTGACAGATTACGTATGAAATGCTGCTTCCTCCGAAATATTGCCGGTACATGGTACCTTTCTTCTGACCCACAGTCACGCTAGGTTTGCATATGTCCGATTTGGCTAACGGGCATCAGTTAATCAGGAATATGAAACTAGTTGAGAAATGTTTGCTTCGGGCTAGCAGGGATTTCCACATGAAGATTTCTATGCTTATTTCATTATGTTTTACCCAATGTTCGTGAAACTGCAGCAGATTCTTGCCCGAATTCCACTTCTATGCATCATGCTGTGTAACGTCACCGAAGAATATGGCGGAGAGGAATTCATAGTGATCCACATCAGCAACCTAAGTCTAATGATTACTCACTGGCATGTAATTTGGCATAGATAAACACGTAAAGCAGGAATGAAACGAAATATTACGGCAACTGCCAACCAACTATTTGTTTGATAGGGGCCTTTGACATCATTTGGGATGGGTTACGGTTAAATCTTCGGAGTGATTGTATGAAAAGCCTTTTGTGTTAAAACACTACGGCGAACTAACTAATAACCAAGCGAACAAAGCCGGGCGCGAAGCCGGGCATGCAATTCCTGTTGTGGTTCACAATCCGGTAAAATGCAACATATTGATGTGACAGTTACTTTTGTAATTGATTTTATTTGTTCAAGCTTGTGTTCATCCAATATACCGCAAACTGACGACTTCACTGAGATTTTGTGCTCTACGACAGATCAGTTTAACCAATCAGAAGTAAATACGAATCATCTGAAAAGAGGTGGTTCTCTTAGTAAATACGGGTGCCGACAGAGTGAGCTTCAAAATTGGTTTGGTATATTATAGTTGCTTGGTGGTCTTTGGAGTAGTTGGGCTAATAACTTGTGTACAATTGAATAAAACTTTTCAACAAACTTGTGAACGAGTAGGAGCCGAAGTGGATCGGACAGATTCTTATGCTAATAAAGACGCTGAAATCGATTTTCACTGATTGATACCGAGTCCTCATAAGCGAACAGACGAATGGATGGTAGTCAAAGATATCCGCACACCAAATACTCTCCCGAAATTTATTATGAAAATTAAGAACGTTGAGATCGGAACTCGTATCCAGATATGCACCCATATCTACAATATTGGCTGACAATCCACATACCAAAAATCCGTGAAATGTGTGTCCAAGGTGTGCGGTACCACGTTTCCCCCAAACTCACAAGCATTTATGACGATGGCATACTGAAATTTCCAGAAAACATAAATAAGGTCACGGTGAGCTCCGATGAAGAAACAAATCTTAACCTTTCCAAATAAACAACAAAATAAACCGTACGAAAATATGCGAGTTACCAAAATGTGAGTCCCATGGACAGCCATGATGTAGGTGCAACCATATTTCTTCCCCGAAAGTCATTGCCTGGCCAGCATTGAAGTGGTTATTAGGACGCTTGTTTGGCTGTATGAAAAATATTTTCAGAACATTTGTCTAAGTACTCCGAAGGAATGTAAGGTCTGAAGATTACTTTAGACGTCAACTGTTCTCCCATTCGCCGAGTGTCACTTTTAACAGAGCTTCGTGCATTTACCATGACAGCCTAAGTGAAACATTTGTAACTGACGGAAGGCCAGTTTTAGCCTAAGTCAACATCGTTTGATATCAGTCTCTATCATTAAACTGAAAGCCAGTCGTCTCGAGTGTATTCGAATGCCATGTACTATTCCGACCTAACGATAAAACGTTTGCATTTTACTCATAGCTTTTGATTTTGAAATGATATGAACGGTTTTTTTCAATTATGATGATGATAATAAAGCTTTTAGGTAGCGAGTCAAAAAACTGAAAAAACGATTCTTGTCTATGCTTGGTAGAAAAAGATTTATTTGCGTCATGCATAAATTTATTGGGTATGCTGAAGATTTTCCATGTGCACTTATACCTTAAATTCAGACATTACCGGACTGATGGCATGATAAAGTCTGAATCGCTTCTGGGTACCCATACACTGATCGTGCTTCCTTGAGATCAACGGCCTAGAGGTATCACCATATTACTTCCAGGCCGTGCTTGTCAAACGTCGTGGAGAGAGTCACCTAATGGTTTAATATTATTTAGCGTGTGAACCCATTCTCGGGTCCAGTCTACCAGTAACCACTAATCGATTACGATAACAATACATGCTGCACAATTGCTCTACCACTTGGTACGGCGTATTTGGGTTACGAGACCTATTTGGGGGGGGCCATAAAATCTAACAAGCGGGTGACTTCAAAACAACGGGTATTCTCTAGACAGCACACAGTGTTCATAAGGCTGGTGAAAACACTTCGACAGCCCCCGAACCGATTTTGCCCAATCAGCTCGATAGGCCACCAGATGAACCTTGTAGCAGTGGTGGACTAGTGCAACAAAAAAGCATTCTCAAGCAGCAGGGTTATTTTCCATGCACCCTGGATTGCTTGACATTCCGGTTTGTAACCACCTGTCTACTGACAGTATGTTCCCCTCCTCACCGGCATAATTCGACTCTTCATGGTGCTTCAACTTTCGTAAAAAGCTGGCAATAGAAGTGTGAGTACATTGTAGACTAGCAGAGAATTCAGGAATATTACTAAGCATCTGAGTAAATTTGGTTAGTTTGCCTGAGCCTACTTGTCAGACTTAATCTCCTCTCACCAACGTGACCAGCTAATTTTGCATCTGCCAAATCAATACGGTCTGTGCGATTATAACAAGGTTAACTCAGAGTTTGGCGGGTGCGACACAAACGCCAAGTGAAATTTTTGAAAACCCTTGCTCTACAGTAGATCGGTCTCCAGTTCCTGACTATTACGGGAAAGTTTTCCCGGGATGTCTGTTACCACATTTGACCATACCTTATTTTTGTCATTCGATTAGATTTAAGACGAAAATGAGCACATTTGTGCAGGATATTCAGATCCAACACGGAACCAATGACTGGTTAGATGATACTACTCAATCAGTTCAGCATGTCAGTGCACATCTTCCGTGCCCACGCATGGGTCCCTACTAACGGTTTGATGAAAGTTATCCGATGTGACTGTGGGTCGTCCGGTGATATCTATGGACTTGTCTGTACTTTGTCGTGCCCTTATAAAGCTAAATATAATCCAACCGCAAAAGCGTGTTTTCTAGTACGACTTGTTAAAAGAGATTAAGCAGTGGACATCAAAAACCAAACTGGAATTAGGTAACGTGAATGTAAACTGCTTTGATTAGGATACTAAAGTGATACTACAGTGCCCGTCTCATTATCTTGCATTCAGGATAGATGAGCTGTAAACAAGTTTTGTATCCCACTATTGACTCTTTGCATGAGATGACACCAGACGGAGACCCGAAAATATACTTGGTCCAACAACAGCAACAACAACAATCACAGATGCAAACCAACTAATTAGTGCCTATGTGTAAGGTCCAGCACGTGTTACTTCAAGCGGACGAAAGATTCAAGCATATTGGTGGTTGGCGTTGCTAGGTGCAGATATTGTGTTGTACCCGGGATTGAAAATCCACGGATTAACTGGTATAGCCTGTGGAATAGCCTGTGGAATAAGTACTTCTGACGTAAACATATGCTGCCAAAAACGTTACTGATTGAAGGCAAGCGCACGACCCCGAATTTTAATGAATAAACAGATGCCATTCGATCACACGTTTACTCCAGCCTCCATCTAAATCCTGTGATCGTTATTCAGGAGGTGAGTCTGGCCCAACTGATAGCAGACTAAGGTTCGGGTTTAATGCATCAGACCACCCATTTGTTGCGTAGTTGAGGGGAACGTACCACTCAAGCTGTAACGAACACTTAGGCCAATTCGCGACACATTTGAATTTCTGTGTTTCTGTGCCCACTTGATCTGATATTTTGCCCGTGTCAACCACGACCATGCTTGACTTCACTCGTTATGTACTATTACTTAAAGTTATGGTTTGTTTGGTTCACGCTTGTCATCCAGGTCACAAGTGCATACATCAGTCTTCGTCTGGTTGTTTTGTTTTCTTCTCCATATCAGTCAGACAACGCAACAGCCCACTAGCAGTCACAACATAAAACAAGAGGAAGTCGCAAAACGAAGCAAAAAGTTTATCATCTCGGTATGAATGAGAGTGTACACCAGAGTTGGTTTTTCTTCCAGCCCCTTCCCGCCTAATCTTCAAACACACCCTGAACAAAACACACAATTTAACTTTCGTCTAATCCCTTTCATAAAACATGACTTCTCTAGGTTAGAATTAACAAATGTTCGGCTCGAAGAGGCGAAAAATCTACGTGGTCGATTTTTTAGCTGCAATTTAAATTCCACCCCTGAGGTGTAACATAGTTACTAACTAAGTATACACCAAACTCTGGTTTTAGCTTCGCTGCCGTGCTGTTAGAATTTAATGAGCTAAACTGGATGACTCCCATTCAAATGTGACTCGGCTGCTGAACTAGTAATCAGAAGGCCTAAAAATGTTGTTGATGCGACTTGCATAGCCGTTAATCTGTGCCAGAGTTTCATTTCCAGCCTCACTATTAGCCTCTCTTTGAAGGGCAAATTGCCGCGTTCTACCACAACCATTTGTACATAAACATTTGTATCCTCGTGTTGAGCATCACACATTGGTCCTACGACAAGGCGTTTATGGGACAACAATGGAGAACACAATTCCTTGTGTCTGAGTGGTAGTTTGAGGAAAACGGACTCAACTGGAATTGTGTCAGATCACCGAAAACGAGCACACCCAGGATGTCATATACTGGGTAGCTATGACCTGAGCTGGTACGATCTGGAACAATATCCATCACAGAGAAGGTTAACCTGCAATTGGATCGTATTTGAGGCAACTCATCCTTCAATCAAGGGTTTCACAACAGGTGTTCAAGTTTTGAGCGTCCCCTCGTTTGATGGCTTTTCACACCGAATGTTCACTTGCAGTATGAATTATTTTTCCTTCAGAGTCACTTAGAGACTGTTGGTAAGCTGATAAGATTTCGGAATTGCTAATGCAGATTTCGTCCTATAAATGAAACCAATATGTGGTTAAAACCTGACTGTATGCAACTAAAATTACTTGAGGTCTCTTACGAGATACACATTAGCAAAGCACATTGGTGTAAACCGAAGACAGCTACGGCCGTTGATTTGTCCGCTCAGCTATATCGCCCGTGTGTGGTAGGTGAGGCTTTGATGAGCAGTTGTCAGAAGTTAGTTTTTTTTCGGACGGTTGGTTCAGAATAATCATTATTCCATCCTCAAATTATCGTGTCTGGCTACATTTGTGAAAGTCCCCATTAGTTATGAGTACCTGAACACACGCATTTGCGTTGGTACGTATGAACGGAAGCAAACTACAGTGAAGTAGGCTGACATTCAGTATGCCATTTCGGGGATTTCTTGCGTATCAGAGTACACGCCCGTCAAAATTAGTCATACTTTTGACCGCATGGTACATGGATACATGGATACATGGATACATGTCTTGGATACATGGATACATGTCTTCTCGGATGTACTGTATCTATCTTCCATCATTTACCAAATTCTGGCTCATTAATTGTAGACGTTATGGTTAAAACAGAAGATTGTATTAACGAATGCATATGTGACTAAACGGCAAACGGTATGTGAATGGATGGAGAATGAAACTGTTATCAAATCAATTGCAGGATAAAAGGAATAGTATTCTGTTACGTGATCACGGCTGAGATATTGACGTTAAACGTCCAAAACCATTGAGTCCAAGCATCAGCCGTCATCAGGAATGAACAACTCAATTACGTTTTGATAGAAAAATTCAGTGACGGATTTTTTGTGCATCTGAATTTTCGAAAAACAAATGCAGGATTTGACCCATAAACTGCGTACACTAATGGAGCTATGGAATCGAAATAGGTTAGCAATATTCCGTTAGTTGTGTTCTTTTAGTTGCTGTTCCGTTGTACCTTGCCAAGAATGCCATCCGTTTACATCCAGAACTTTGAACCCTAGCTGACGAGAGCCCGTTATTCTAAACACGCCATATGCTTTCCCAAGTTTTTTCATCCTGTGTCATCCGTGAGCAAAAGCACATCGGCCAGACAATCCGGTGAGATGGTATTTATTAATCGGCATCCTATAACTTGATAGATAGATAGATCTGAAAATTAGTCTAGAGCACTGCCATAATTTGCGCGAAGCACAAAATAGTTATGTGGTAACTTTTTCAGCTGTCAAACATTTGTCGCGTGATTCAAACCGATAGTTACTGAAGATGCGTATGTAGAAACGCAGAAGAAGAGTTGAAGGACTTTGGCTACCTCTTTTTTGACGGAGGGTTCAAAAAATTCGGCTAAAACTAAATCAGTTGCACGTGTGTGAACCAAATTACACCACAGTAAAAGGGGAGAAAATTCATCAGTCGTCTGTCACGTGGAATACATCATTTCGCATAATATTCTAGACAACCACTAGTTTTTCATGTCTCGTTGATAACATTATTTCTTGCTTGCTGAAAAAACCGCCCTCACGACGGAATGTATGACTTTTCACAGCTTTTCGCATGGATGTATTATTGGACTAATATCCGGACTAACTGGACTATTCGGTGCCAAAGATATCTGAGCGGGTAATAATATATATGTATATATATATATAATCTAAACCGAAGTCGTTTCTTCCATAAAAAACATATGTAATATGAAACATAAGCAAATTAGACGTCTGAATACAAGATGCTCGGGAATTTGGCGAGGGTTTGATTAGTTCCTGGTAGTTTCCCAAGAAAAAGTTGAATTTTATTACTTGTTGTAATTGAAAAGCACCACACACGTGTTTGTAGTCATCTACATCGTATATATTACCAACTTATCGGTTTGTTTCGCATAGTGGATTTTGCGTATGAAAAATCCAGCTGATTAGTGTATATTGCTTTACAGAAATTCCTTTACGACCTTGTCAGGCGCCATGTGTTCAGTTGGACGCAGCCACGATAAAGCGTTTTGATCTCGCCTACTCTGTGGATGCGCAGACAATAGGCCAGACAAGCCAGGCTAAACAGTGTCTCAAAAACCAACTTAAAGCTAGCCAGACGGTAACGTTCTTGGAGATATAGGGTTGTGCCTACCTCATGAACTTCAAAGACCCATGCATTATAGTAAACTTATAGTTATATATGTATATACGTTATATACATACGTCCGTGAAATCCATTTTATTTTTATTCAAAAACGGCAAGATGAAATTTTTCAGTTGATTGGACCTCACTGTGACCTTACCTATGCTTCCTAGCAAGCTTAGCAGGCCACCTTTATAAGTGCTTGAGTATCTGGGGAGTAGCGTATTTCTGTCACATATCTGACCAATTATGGGTATCCGGAGAGTCAGTATATGCGTATCTGGATACGTGTGCTAACTACAATGATCTCAGTGCACATACTAAGATTTGGGTCCCAGGTCAATGAACTTACTTGGTGTGCGGATATTTCGCCTGTCCTCACGACTTCCCAAAAACCAATCGTTCATAAGAATTAATTATATAATCGACCAATAGAAACTGGTTTGTCCTAGTATCAGCCCGAGTGGTTGTTCGGTTGAAGTTCCCTACTCCCATAACGTCGAACCCCCTGAGTAGTCAAGTTTTGCAAAAAATGATGTCAGTCAGTCTGAGCTTCCATTTTCCCAAGTTTTAAATCATCCACAAAAGTAAAGGAACTGATTTCACAAGTGTATTTATTACATAACGTGTCTTGTGGCTGCTGCTAGATCATTCACTTATATCACTACACTGTTGTGCTGGATGAGGTTAGAGGAGCAGGAATGTTTCCCGGAAACTAGCGGTAATACAACTGTGTTTATGATAGCAGCCAAATCACTCAAAATATCACCACATACCTATGACATATTCAACCTATTTTGAAAGCCATTCTGTCAGCCATTTTTGACAGAACTTTCTCTTTTAAAAAGCTTCTAAGTTACACACGATTATCGCACTGGACTAACCGTTTTTCAGTAAATGAAATACTTCTAATTTGAACAAATAAAATTAATTAAAATTTAATTTTAATTACAATTAATTTAAACGTGATTCATCGCCAATTATATTATTAGACTCTGAAACTAAACGACGCATAGCTGTTCGGTTCATCCCCAGTTCCCAAGTTTACGCTTGACAATCTGCTTATCATTCTCTGACCGTTACACTAGGCTGAACGCCTTGACATCATTGCGATAAAGTGGTTCCCCGATGTATTCCACTCAGCGCTTGTATTCAACATGGGACTGAGAAGCCGAATTTCGAGCACCATCTTGTGTATTCATACATATATACATATGCAATAAATTGAAACCTCACAGTGTTTCATTAATTTTCTACCCAGCCTAATCAGTCATTCACTGCAATCATCACAAGGTAGCCAGGATGTAAAAGATTGAAGAATGTAATTTCATGTTACGCTGGCGTTTCATGGTAAAAACGTATCTGTTCCTCACCGTGAAAGTAGCAAACTGTAACCCGTGTACCCATGGAGCGCTTGTGGTAAAAAAAAGTCTCTACAAATTTCAGGTGACGGCTAGTCACCTCGAACATCATCTGTTAATTTCCCAAAGGCAAAAAATGTTTAACTCACAATTCTATTCACTTATGTATATAGCCAGTTTTTCGAAGTGGCCTTAAACAGCCTCCAATTTCTCAAAAGGTCTAAATGCTATTGAAGCAAAATACTTAAATCCACCACGAAAAACAGGGTTTGGGCACGTTTCAGCCAACAACGCCTGTTGAACTCTGCTTTAATGCACATCAAAGAGATAAAATTCGAATCTAATATACAAGGAGGTGATTGACCAAAATAAAGTGACTGCCTTGTTTAGTGGTCAAAGTTTCAGAAACACGGAGCATCGTAAATCATTCGCGCGTCGCATTAATCACCGAAAACATGTTCTCAAGAATTTATACGAGTGTATCTTAAAGTTAACGGTACACTCCGAACGCCTATATATACACTATGTATGGTCTTCTGATATGGAACGCGCATAGGCTTATTCTGCTCTGTTTGATTGGTCATTGACCTCGTGGAATGAAATTTGAACCTCGACTGCACAACGCAGTCAAAACCCACAGCCAAGACATTGTGCCAGTAGTTTAACCCTAAAATGGCAATTTTCTTCAACTTATTCCCCATTAAAGGATTGATTAATCGTCCATAGTTGGGAAGAGAGATCAGAACAACGTCGTAATGGATGGGGAACGAAATATGATTCTGGGTATACGTTTTTAGGTCAAGACAGCAATTTTACTGCAACAATTGTTAGTACAGTCCACTAGTACAGTCCTCTATTATTCTACTCTGCGAAATGATCAAATTATTCGCTGATCGCAGTTACTCACGTGTTTGCGATTAGCAAAATAACTGGCTCGTCCAACATTTTTTCGATAATCGCCATTTGAATGCCCAAAATGTGTAGTTTGCCATGGCTCTCAGCTGCATTTCACAGATCCGAAAGCAAGGTACAATAAGGAGTTAAACAAAAATGGAGCGCTCTATGCACACAAATACCACATATCAATAATTTCACACATTTATATCCGACTATGGATCCCAACCGCAGAGAAGAATAGTGGAGAATGGCTTTACCGTGTTGTTTTCCTTGGCTGAACTTTTTCAGACATACTCCTCCTAACTAGCCATTTACTGACCGGACATGCTTGAAAATCGGGAGCATATCCGGTGTTGAAATGCATCCTATGTTTTGAATGTATTCTGTGGACGAGCTGTATCAGAAGTATGCTGCTCTATTTCACAGCCTCGGACAACATTATGCACACGATAATGAGATGTGCTTTGCCAATCACTGAAGCCAATAATGAATCCTTTACGTATTACCTCGTGTAATGTGACGCATCTAAATTGTCGTGTCAGGAATAGTGTGGTCAAGAAGCAGAGTTGTTTTGAGTGACAAAATAGTGATGAGACTTGTAAGTTCAGGACAATGAACGTGGACCGATTTCTGATTTATGAACGTCGTTTGGCTGTGCATATGATAAACCGTACTCTAAAAGTGTACCCTTGTTAATGCATCGTACACGGTTTCTTCCTCGTTAAGTTTAGTTCATTTTGTCAGCCTAAATTAGGCGATTTTCTCTAGATATGAATCACAAACCGGAGCTACACCAACAACCAACCAAATGTTCTACTGTTTCTCCGTCGGTATTGTCACACTTGCCTTTTGAAACTTTGATGATCTCAGTCGATTTTCTAAAACTATTGAAAATACGATGCAGGCAAATTTGTTTTGTTTATGAAGCAAGTTTGCCGGACATCCAAAAGTACAAGATGCAACTATGAACTTGTGAAGATCGCACTACACACCATCTGACTCGAGTTTTGATGCTACAAATTCCTTCCGCACATCTAATCTCGGCGGATAATATCGCCATATTGAAGTCACTATTTGTGAAATTCCAATTTGGTGGTGTTTGCGCAGACAACTGAAGAGACATGCAGCATTGAATTAGATTATTTACTTTATAGCGGAGTTCATTGTTGTGTGGATAAAATGGTCGGATCTATTGAAGGAAAAGCCGGATCTTGGTCGTAATTCTTTTGTTATTATTTTGTGATCGGCCTACATTCCTAAAATCACGTGACACTGTCTGAAATATTATCAAAGAAGACACGGTCAGACAGTGAACTCCTACGAAGTGTCTCGGTGATTTATTGTCTGAATCGGTCTGGCACTGGGACTGAACAACAATGAACTTTAGGAAACCTAAATAAACCACTTAGTGTTGTTCGCTCTAATACTCTCATTGATATTCCCGAATCTACTTTGACGCAATGTGGCTTCTTACCAAGTGACATATTCCTGTGTCGATATGGTGTGCATGCACAGCATTTTAAGCCCAGTCACTCATAACCGGATTAGCCGTTGAGTTCATGCAGTTAGGTCATAAAACCGGATGATTCCGCACTTGTGATACATTGGCGGATGCTCCAGCCGTTTTGTTCATCTTGCTCATTCAAACGATAACTATACGGCTTTCCCGGTCTTTCGAAATTTTTTGCGTTTTGAGCTGCGTTACAGTCCGCAACGCGCAGTGGTTTCTTCTTCCGTTACTGATATTGATATTTTCTAATTCCCAGGACCACTGTTTAGTTTTCCTGGGAAATTGTAGTAGTCGTATCGTAGCTGTATAGCCACATTACCGCCAAGTCACTAAATTCACCCACCTTGAACACCTTCTCAAATCATTGTGGCCCTATGTATAATCCACTCATGTTTAATATTCGTTTATGTGGATTATTCTTCCGAACCACATGTTCGGCCGTGCCTTAAGTTTATCAAATTTCAGCGCTGCATTTGGACATGTGTGAAACTCATTGAACGTTTGGTTTTCGTTTTCGGCTGCCCTACTTTTTTTGCACTGCTCGAATATCAACCTCTGATGCCTCACTTCCGAGGGCCACTTCGTATGATGAACAGGCCCCTCTAGTTTGCGGAAGGTTGAACTTCTGAACTATGCTTCAAAGTAGAACCAAAATATATATTTATTCAGAAAGCAATACCCCTACAAGGAGTTATCAATAAGCATCCTTATGGAATTACCAAAGGTTATCACGTGCCCATAAATAGAGTTACGTTAGCAACTTTCATCGCCTAAATCACTAAAGCCCTAAGCAATCCTGACGACCCAGTTTTTGTAAATAAATTACCTCAGCGCTATATCGACTTTCATATAAAACATATAGCTTTATCTCTTTACTGTATCAGGAATGGGCGGTCAAATCAACCCATAGCATTTTCGTGTCGCATGCCCAACCCGACTGCAGAATGGATCTTTTATGCCCAGAGAGCCTTCACATTTTGTGTGCAATATTGTCAGATATGTCAAGATATTCTACACGGAAAAATACTAACTATCTTACGCTGACTAAGCGGCTAGGTTGTGGAAAACAGTATGGTAAAGATAAACAGATTTCAGTCAGATAACTAGCCATCTGCAGTAATGAAGCTGGAACATTTATTTTCATGCGAGTGATTAAATTATTTTCGTTGAGCTTTGTGTCAAAATTTATTTAATGGCAAGCATTCAATATGTTAGAGTTCTTTTAGTCCTCTCGCCCAGCTTCAGGAACATCCATACAGGGCCACATACTTACTGCGCGTCAAAGTAGACACAAAAACGAATGAAAGAGCATTTACTCCCACTCTGAAAATTTATCCGTAAGTTACAGAGTGAACACTCAATAGGATGCGACTTTGTTGTAGATCCAAACATACGAGTTTGAGGGTTCCGAAGAAATTTCTCAAGACGAACTATTGAGCATTGACAGTTGATGCAAAATGTCAACATCAGGATGAAAATACCGGAACGTAATCCAACTTGGCGTTGTAACGCCTGTAGCTTAGCTGGTTCCATCCAGAAGAAGTGGATGCTATTTTAATAGGAACCAATTCGTGCTCTATACAGAGAGAGTTTTTT
This sequence comes from Opisthorchis felineus, assembly GCA_004794785.1. NCBI lineage: Eukaryota > Metazoa > Platyhelminthes > Trematoda > Opisthorchiida > Opisthorchiidae > Opisthorchis > Opisthorchis felineus. Next base: position 678,400 of record SJOL01009403.1, on the reverse strand, counting down.
TGAAAATGTGTGTGTGCTAAATCCCTCCTACGGGATCAGATGGAAAGTGAGTGCATTGTGTATAGGGAATAGTTTTTACGATGTATATTTGGGAAAACTGCCGTTGCTTTCCGGCTTTTCAGCTAGCTAGTTGTCATCCCTCAGAACGTTTACGAAAATATCCTCACTGTGAACGATTTAATTATGTTAATATTATTTTTGGGAGATAGTTCCCTAAATTTGTAGATTCGGGAGATACCACTTTGCTAGTAATTAACGTCAGGTTACACCCTGGCGATAAATTACGCCTTCAAAGGTGTCCTGTGACGTTAAACTCAGGAAAATCATACCACTTTCTAATGTTGCAATTCCGCCTATTTTGAAGTGTCCAAACGTTCTCTGTGTTTCATTCACATTACATATGTGCAACACATTGGTTCTGCTGATACCTATACGGTAATGATCTCCAGCATGGTGGTCTAAAAACGTGGTACTTTGTTCTAAATTGGATACCAAATAATTCAATCCAATTTATCACAATCCCAACATGCACACAGCGGAAGGTGCCGATGCTGCCAGACAATGTTTTTCTTATTTTACCGGAAGGCTAACCCATCGGCCGCAATAACACCCCATCGGATTTTCATTCCCAGGCTGACAGGCATCCGAGGTTAGACGAGAGGCTTACCACCCCAACATCTCCGAGACTGATTATCCAGCACAGTGCAAAACAAAAACAAGCCAAATGACTTTCCTGTTGTTATGGGACGTAGATTAGAGAACCTTATACACATCCAAGGTGCAACACTATTTTTGTACATCAGACTTGGCACTGTTTGAACAATTGTAGTCAGTCGAAAAGGTTGTGTATTCGGCATTTCTGACATGGTCTGTGGTTTATTTAAGCAGATATTAGCGTCTCAAATAAATCCTGCATTATCTGGGTCACAAGGTATGATAACGTTGGCTCACTGTTTTTACGCAAAAATGATAATCAGGCTGACGCCATAGTGCACTTAGTGAATATGACACACTCCAATGGTAGTACATCACCATTTATCATAGGCTTTCGATCTCCTGAGCAACTGTGCTTACTTGCACGAGAATGGAATATGTCAATTCAGTCGTGAACAACCATATGCAAAAGTACACATAGCTTTGGAGCTGTGACGCCGTTTATTCCTGGTCATTTCAAGACATCGATATGGCAGAGTTTCACTCCAATTTCTCAGAAATTCCAGCTTTCGTTTTCCCGGAAAAACATACAAGCGTTGTATAGCAGTTCACTGCAGTAGTAAAGACCTTGTTAATGCCGTCAGCACATTACAAGTATGCCGGAAAATTCCTTTCCTTCGAGATCAATAACGGCTTTTAAACTCTGCATGAAATGACGGGTCATTTTTGTGTTTAAGCGTACTCAAGTTGGCTCACAACTCACAGGGATATGACACAAACAGATCACTCACTCTAATCAGTCACTGGTTTCGCGGGTTCAGTCCTACAAAATGGTAGTCGAATGTGTAGGTGGTGCCTCACCCCGTCCTAACTTTTAGGGATTTACTTTTTTTATTTCAGGAAGTCGCTGCTAAAGTTTGTGGGTAGTAAACTCTGTTCATTTCAGAAAACGTCTTTTTGCGACATGTTAAATCACAAAGTATTCACCTTTTCCGCTAGTTGGCCAAAAGGGCTCTCCTAATTGGTTTCTCCTGGACCGAGTCAAGCGCCCCTCGGAAGCGGAAAGATTACCATTGGTCGTTAGAATTTAAAATTATGTTCTACGCTGTGACATGCTGTGAAAATTGAACCATTACTACCTATTCTTGACCTAAGACCTCCTGGTCAGGTACTGTAAAAACACATGTGACAAAGATATGGCAGAACTGTTTGCCTCAGCTTCTTTGGCGTTATACTTTTGTTGACTTGTTTCCTTGCTGTGTGTGGAGACAGTACTGGTGTTATCCACCTCCCTCCATTAGCTCATTTCGGAAAATGAAGGGTTGTCAGTTCCGGAGGACCCCCGCCTTCTTCGGAAGTCATTCTGTTTCAACGCTAGCCTAATATTTCACACATTTCAGCGTGAAGGTTAAGTCCAAGGGTACTATTGTGATGCTTGGAAATGACACTGAATGATCAGATCTGCAATTTGGGATTAACATAACCTCTTCAATTCCTGTTGCTATTTCCTCGTTAGGTTTTAGTTCGATACCACACTAGACTTGCAAAGAATAGACATCAGAGTTTGCCGCTGACTCAGCGCATACTGAATCGTTTCAGAGAGCATTAGTAAACTACTAGCGTCTGGGGATAGATCCATATTGGAGGCCCTATTTGGGCTGTGGCGCAGGTCATTTCCAGTAGCAAACCTCACTGCCCGACAGCCTTAAAAATGGAAGTTGTGTGCTTTGCAAATTACCACCTGAGGCTCTAGTCTGGATGGTTATGTATTTGTCTGATATCTGGTCTTTGGGGCAGCATATAGTCTAAAGTAACGGCGGAACCTTTGGTGTTGTTGTTTTTGTAATGACTGAACATTTCATCAGTGTGTTAGATGTTACAGTATTTGTGACTTGTGACAGCCTGCTGGCTGCTAGGAGCAATCATAAGTATAAGCCAACTTGAAGCATTTACAGATGTCACATGAAAAATTGAACGTGTGGTGTTTTACCACACATGTTCCGGTGATGCCTGCACTAGTCATACACGAGTGTACACCTGATTTCACCTTGACTGCACCCTCGATTCTGCAAGACGATCGATAGTATACCATAGAATGTATCCATAGGACCAATAGAGGGACACAGCTTATACGAAAGTCGTACATTGTAGGCCCTCAGCGCAGTGTTTCCTAAAAAGTCTACCATCCTCCCCACATACACACAGAGAGCGGCTCCAAGCTCTGCCCTTTGCTTCTCGGAAAATCCCAAAAACCAGCGTCAAGTTGATATTTGATCTGAGATGTCAACCAGCGTAATGGTGATCTCAATCCGTGGTCTATAAGCGTTGCTACCATGCGGGGACACAATCCCAAGACAGTTTGCTGAGTAAATTGGGGGCCTCGACACCGATGGCTCCGTGGGCTTATTAGAATTGGCTTGAGAAATGTATCTAACCTTGTCAAAACCAGCTGTGGGTAATCGGAGAAGTTGTGTGGTGCGGTTTGTTAACGCCACCAATATAGGAGCGCATCGGCTCAATCCACCAGAGTTGTTTCATGTCCTACATGTTCCCTCTTAAACACCAGAGTTTAGATAACTCACGTAGACAGGCGATCAGTGGGGCATAAATCAACCTATAGCGCATAAAATTCACTCCCTCTCCGCCTGGAGAAAGCTGTGAATAGGAGACTCGTAACAACTACTGCATACTAGCAGATCCTTCAGGAGTATTTCAATAGAATGCAGAAGACTACATTACCCGCTTATCAAGGAAGTCACCCCCGATGGCACTGAGCAGCTTAGAGACTACACTCTTCAAATTCATTCGCTACATTTTCTATGGCAGAATGACCGAAATAGAAGTATGGGTAATGTGTACTTTGCCGACCTCGGTAGTTCGGTTGCAAATGTTTCGTAATCAGCCGAGGTTGTAGCATCAATGGGCTACCGATTAGCTCTGCCTTGCTGTTTAATGTTGAGCCGGTGTGTCGAGAATTAATTTTAACATTCGCTGGTGACCCCTTTAACATAAGATATGGCCTTCATACAAATTACCAGGATTTCAGACTTACACACGTATTGTCGTGCTGACGTTTACCAACGGTTTACATGACAATAATCAACTGCGTAACCACAAGAAAAACTGTTTTGTACCGTCTATTATTTATGGTTTTACTAGAAGACTGAAGATACCCCCTGACCACTGAACTACAGAGGTGCACTCCATCTAACCACAATGAGCATGTTACGCCGCTATTTGTGCAGTTATCTCATAAAACGGGAAATTCACACAACAGCACAAGTGCCATAGGTCAATCTTCTTACCTTCGTTTTCTGAAGTTGTTTATTAAACATGTTATTTTTACCTCGGTGTATAAACTCGCTACCATCTATTTTGTCCACCTCCATGACTGGGTAATTTTAGAACACCCCGGTAATTTATAAACCACTTCTCGCGAGCTCGCTATAATTTACGAGACCTGTTGAAATACGTACAAGTTGAACACTGCAGAAACTATACACCCAAGTGTGGATGCGCATTTTCCGGCTTGATCTTGAAGCCTGTAAATCCGAGATTGCAGAGCTCAACATGCTGTATTTTGGGTTCAGTTTTTGGGAGTGCAATAATGGATTCGCCGATTTGACGTTAGCCAAAAATGATTACAGCTTCTCATCTTTCTGTAGTTGCCACGAAATTGGTCGTTGAAGAAAAGCAGCGAATAATATGAAAATTCCTCTTTTTTGACCGACGCGAGGCAGCCTGCCCGGCCGCGTACGTTGCATAAAGTGGTAATTGTCTTACTTATTCCGTAATTTTATAATTTCATCTATAAATTTATGATTTTATAATGGCATTAAGAGAAAGAAGTGTATGGCTGATTTGTCCTGTTTTAAGGCAGGACGCTGAAAATGGCATGAACGTTGATTTCCTTACTCCACACACATAACATGCCTTTAAGGACCCAAAAGTTCTGAGCTATCAGCTGAAACTCTACCATAGCCCGACCAGGAGAAATTCGATTATCCTGAAACAGGTATTGCAAAAAGGAAGCAGAGAATATGTGCTCTTAATGTGATAGAAATAGAAAAGCATCTGGCAAGGGGTCGTGCACCATCATTTAAATTTACACCACATTCAACTGATCCTTCAGAGGTGGTCAGCCTTCCTCCTGCTGTGCACTGTCACTCTGATTACAGGTATGACCATGTCTCACGTCCACGCGTAGTAATCTAGACTCCCATAGAAACAAGCGGGTCTGTTTCCGTGTCCTAAAGTAATTCGTGACCAATGGAAGTGTTTGGAAGCTCACGCGCTACCTGCACGGTCCTCTGTCACATACATTAGTACACTTTACACATTACAGCAGTGCGCCTCTGTAGCTGATTTTTTCATAAAAATTAGACCTTATTCTAGAGCCTTCTATCACGTGGGTTGACGGGGGGGTCATTTTTGGATTATCCGTTTTTAGTACATCCGCGTCTGTGTAAGTTAAGTGTGCTTCTTCCACATTACTTGTTACTATTGTGTTGCGACTGCATTGGTTTACGTCTAAATAGAAGATAGCCGACCAACCAATCAGATAATTATCATTTTAACGATTAAAAATGCGAACGAAACCGTCATTCAAGCGATACTACACCCTTCAGGCCACCTACAGTTAACGAATGTACTATGCCATAATTCTACCTAAATCAGCGTTTTTGCTCTTTCAGCAAAGCAACAACGGTATTCAAGGGAACGTGGATTGTTGATGGACGCAAGTGTAGTGATACTGGAAATAAAACTTCCTTGACTTCCCATGATCAACAATTAGTACTATCGTCCGCTGTTTGAAAAGTTATTCCCCGTATATGCTTGTATCGTCCTGACTAACTAATTAAAATGTGTCTTTGGGAAGTTTCGAGAATCACTGTCACTCACAATGAGTTGAATACAACTTCTACATACAACAGTGACTTATGCATATGCCTGTCACTGTAACAATCTTGTGTTTCTTCTTTGTTTGTTTGTCCATTTAGTTGCGTGTGTTCCTAAAATTAAGCAGATGGGTCCAGTTGAGGTGGTGTTCCCGATGTAGCGTTCATTACACCGACCAAGATAATAGTGAACACTTGAAAACATTGGTCATTCAAGTTGATGCCGATGAAAATATACTAAATATCTTTGCATGGGAAATGTGCTTCTTGATTAGTGAACTTCGGAACAGCGCCAAGTTGCAGAACACTATGTTTTGCATAGAGATTCTCTCCACTTTATTTCACACCGCCGGACATATTACATAAAGACGAGCGGAAAACACCGGTGAACGTACAAATGTTAAATTTCCCAGAAAGTACAATGAGTATGATGTGTCATGAAGATCTTTATTGGAGAATCAGGTGATTTAAACAAACAGTTGCTATAAGCTTGAAGCACGTAAGAGAATGGGGATCATACTATTAAGCATACTGAGGATTAACAAAAAAATGGCTAGTGATGTTGACGAACGGTTTGTGAATGAAACTATAAACTGACCTGGTGTATGAAAACACGTCCGACTCACACTGATTCAGATTCGCAATTACTAGAGTTGCCCCATTTCCTAAGGAAATAAAACGACATTTCCAGCCCCATCCGTAAAAGTATTGCTTGTGCCGATTATGTATGGCTTTATTAGTGCCAGTGTTTTAAGCAGTCACTTTTGTTTACTACCGAACTTTCAGGAAGAACGGCTGGCATTTCCAAAAAGATCAATTTTGCTCCAATATTTTAACGCCTGACGCGTCAGTTAAAATAATTGACTCTGAAACATTTTCAGGTTTAATTCCTAGAATTTTTTTGTTTTGTAAAGCAGATATGTTCAAAGTAAAACCCAATTCTACGGATTATGAGTAGTACCATTGCTACTAATCACCTCATTTACCGTCATTCCCGTTCATTTGGCTAAACGTTTTTTGAGAGACCGCCTTTCTCCACACGGCTGTGACAGGAAGTGAAAACAAATTGTTGTCTGCTGTCTAACCAACTATGACATACGTAGAACAGTTCACACCCAGCCCGTCAACTTTTTTCACCGTTTCCGCCTGAGGACATATTCATATTGACTGCACACTAAAACCCATTTTCCGGACCGAAAAAAAACGAGCAGACACCATTCTCCCCTCTCAATGAACCACCCACACTACTTTCCAGTTTACTGAGATCATGCACTGCGACGCTCCCTTTGAGGAAAAGATGAATCGCAGCAGGGTGCCTACAACTGGAAAATGCTATGCGTCTGTATAAAACCAATGTATGACGAGAAGGCTTGTAAAACGACGCCCCCAATCGTTTGAACATGAGTGATCAAACAAGCGCCGCATCAAGTAAAATTGCGGTGACAAGGTGGGTAATCTATAAAGTAGTCGCTGAATTGAATCCAGTGGCGACTGCAAGTTTATGCTCCATTGGATATGTGAGAGCAGATCATACGGTGTGCTCAGGCGACGAAAGGTGAGGGTAGTACCGATATTGTCATTTTCTCTTTCAATTTTTAACCGGATTAGTCAAGGCCTGACAAACGAGCAGATCTATAATCTTCAATAAAACTGTGGCCTAACATAACTGCACATTCTTACCATTGAAAATATTATTTTCTTTGCTTCTGGCATTTTCTTGTAGAAGATTCATAGTTCTCCCATACCATGAACCGGTTCATGTGTTGAAATGTACTAAGAAAGTACACGTGAGAGTCCACCCGAAATAAGTGTCCTCAAACTTCACTTAAGATCAGCTATATCTTTTATCCTGTAATGCGCTGAAACTTTAACCGACCCTGCAAGTTTTGATGTTTTTTGTTGAGAACAGTGCCGTAATTCGCACCCCCTAGCAACTCCAGCCGCACTTTCAATTTCTCCTACCCTTCATTACAGACAACCATTCAGAGATGACTTAGATTCTTAAAAATAGGGACACCAGACAACTTACTTTGCCTTCCGAATGAGTACTAAGTCTATGGGACATAGTTTGGTAAGATGCCTCCCAGCTAAGAAGAAAACTCTCTGCTGCGCGACAATGGACGCCTCGTTTTTCTGAACCAGTCGCGTGGCAAGTAAAGTTGACATGTTTTGGGAAACGCATGCTAAACCTGAGTTGGTGTGAATGTGCGGGATCCGTTTATCTATCTACATGTGTTTCAGCTTTCCCGACCATCACATGACGCCTGCCAATCACTGCTTGCTTTTAAACTTTTTGGATTATATTTTCTGTGAAACACACTGCTTTCCGCTGCTAACTTGACCGAAGAACCGTCTGGCCTGCAAACGAACTTGGAAGTGCGTAAAAACTCTCCAGACCTCACTGAGCGGAAGTGATCAACGCTCAAACGTTTCGCTGGTCAGACGCAGTTCAGCATTACTTCTCATAGCTACTTTTGAAGCTCTCTTTTGAAGCCTGATGTGGACAATACTCAGAAAATGACATATCCGGGGGACGGTAAAAGAATCCTCTGTCCGGTCAAGTTTCGCGCTTTTCAAAATGCCGTGAATTTGGTTATTTGTGGATCAAAATTACTAAGGACACCTGCACTTCTCACATTGGCATTATACGTATGTATAATGTACACGCGATTTACGAGCAGCGGCGATTAACGAACACATGAAGCATGTGTCATTTAACTGAGTCACCCGCAGCAGTGTTACGTTCCGTCGGCCACTCTGCCCTAGGGATATTCAACTTTATAAAAGTTTCGATAGTCATAGAATGCATACAAACTTTAACAGCGAAATGTCCCAACCTGTGGTAAGAATACGCAACATGCTATAATAGCGCGAGACGTTTTTTACGACAGACTCAAATGAATCCCAAGTGGACCTCTCATTTATGATATTCATCAAATGAACGTGTTTCCAAATTGGTGTGCAAATGAGTGCATTTCGCGAATTTCGGACAAGATCTCAAATATAACATGAGGTTAACGGAAACTCGGGAATCATGTCTACTTGATGAGCCCGGAAAGGGTTGAAACTTGTCGCGGGCTGCCTAAAGTTTTTAGCAACCTTGTGAGAAGCTTTATTGAAGAAAATAGACTGCGATATCTCTAATATCGTACTAAATGGAACATAAAGCTGCTTTTGTGCAGCGCATTAAGTAGAAGTCATTCAGGTGGATTCAGGTAAGTCGCCAATAAAACCCCGATTGATGTGCAGACGAACAAACTATTCCAGCCAACCATGTTCAATGGCATTAAAGAACATTCAGACTGAGGTAGCTGTTAGGTTTGTGTAAGTCTCATCTTAAAATTCTTAAAAATAGTCACCTACGGTACAGTCCCATGTTTGGCTTTCCCGAGCGCCGACATGGTAGGTGACAAAAATGCCTATTAACTAGCCTTTCTATCCTTTAAAAATAGTGCATTCGCGTCCATATTTTTTGCCAAAATTCCCGTTTAGCACCCCGAAGTTGACGAAAAATTGCTATAATTTTACTTGCACAAATGCGCTGTTGATTACCTCATTCACGAATAATGGCACTCACCCCAAACTGGTTTCTCTGTGTTACGCGTCCACAATGTTGCCTCAAGTTGTTCTGGCCATAACGCTATTTTGAAACACCACATACGGCATTTCCAGTGTTTTTTGCTAATTTATTCACGGAACTTTTGAAAATATCGCTGAAATACCTGGATTTGCTTCATGCTTGAGAATCCAGCGCCCAGAAGTTGGCTTGTGTCTTAAATGCTCCTAAAGCCTAGTTGAGGGTGGGTTCCTTTCTGGGAATAAGCGTTCGTTGTCTTTTCCTGTAGTCTGGTTTGGTACATAACCTACCTGACAGTTGCACTTCAATGAGGGTTCCCGGTGCAGTGAAGCAAAAGATCTGAGGATTCATTAAGTATGAATTTTCCATCAACGTTTTGTATTAACAGAAGACCTGTGCAATATGATTTTTGTGTTGTGTTCCGTAGCACAAAAAACAACGCTAATGTGCTACCATAATTTTGAGCCAATGTATTCAGCAGTTTTCACGAAAAGCGTTCACGTTTGTAAGGTGAGAAATCATTCTCGACCGTAACGAATGACAATTTCTGGGATGACCACTGCGCATTCATATTCAACACCACTTAGAAATGTCAGGGACTCAGTGGATAGGCAAAGCTAGCAACGGATGATTTGCATATTTACTAGTTTACTGGCAGTATGCCACGAGGAACACCGATGGTCGCTTGAGCATGATGACCGAGGAAATGACTATCCGGAAATCTAACGGCAACAACACAGATTGCCTATGCCGAACACCTCGTTTGATAGGAGTGCTACGGCAACAAATACCCTCGATGGTCGATTGCTTGACATTCGCTAATTGGACTGCCTAATGGGTGAGAAGGGAAAGAAAACATCTTCTTAACTGTAACTTAGAGAGGAAGTGGGTTGGAACCCTACGGACATCGGATTTGTTTTTAAAAAGAATACCACTTCAATGCATCATATGAATATGTATTGAGAACCATTTAAGTGACAACAGGGTATTCGCACAATCAACCATAAACACCGCTATTTGTGGTCAGACAACGACAGAATGCCAAAACCCAAATATCACAGGGTATTGCGGGTGCATAGGCAAGAAATATATCTTTTTGTTTATCACAAGCTATAAAAAATTTTCATTACGGCAAACTTAATTTGGCGTTAAACATATGGTTAACACTGTAACTCAGAAGGTTATTTAGCTACTGAAGCTTGTATAGCGCGTTCGATTTCAAGGGGCATGATTGATAAACTTACTGTCTTATCGCACACTAACTGCATCGATAGTATTTCCAAATTTTATTTGGATCCCGTGATCAGTTGGTAAGTATCACAATGTGTTGTGAAATTGTGCTTAGTTGCTGACTGGTATAAACAATTGGTGTACCGAATACGCAATCAGAGCTGCAGATTGAACCATATTAAGTTGCTGATAGCCTTCAGTCATTCCGACAGACAGTCACATGATGGTTGCTTACAGCTTGGCCCTAAATCATCCAGCCATCTTGTCCTAGTTGTTGAGTTGCGCTTGGTAATGTCACTGTGCTCCTCAAGCCGGCAAATTGTCAGGTTACCAAAAGTGTTAGAATGCGAGACAACAGTGAGCGCCACATATGTCTGAAGCGCAAAAAACTACGAGTTTCTGTGCTGGCAGACTAAAATCGCTGCGATGGAAGTCACCATCATCAGTAGGCAAGAGAACTCCATAACCACACAACCTATTCTGTTTGGCAATTTAGCTGCAACAGCAACAGTGCTGCTAACCTTCATGTGGTCAGATGTTCCAACGGAATTGAAGATCACTAAAACCGGACTTCTGTGCCACAAGAATGTATATGTTCGTTAGGGTTTTCAAAACCAAACAAGTGAACCAAGTATGGGATCACTTTCGGGTTTTGCGCTTATCCTTATTTAAAGACCTGCACAGTAAAAGTGAAAAACCGCAGCAGAAATGACCCACCGTTGAATATAATGTCATGCACGTAGATCGTCAATTTTTTTGAACAATTTGGTCATCAGACTACCAAACGTTGTACAACCTTCTGTGTCCTTGTCACAGCACAACTGGAGCACTTTGCTTGGTGCCAAATCATACATTATAACGAGCCAATCTGCCTTTTATTCTTGGCATCATACGACTCATCACTGTGCAACACAACGGTGAGCACGACTGCTACATATTCAGGAATAATGCGCTTTGGTTGAAATAACATATCTTTGTGTATTTGAGATAGTCTGTTAGACTTCGGGAACGTCTCTCGTGGGAACTCTTGGGTGGACTTAGGTTATGCTCGTATCAGTGCTGCTTATCACTAGCTGCGCTAACACTTGGACTGTGGACACCTTAACTGCTAGGCAAGGGGGCTAGTAATACTTCATCAGCCTACGCTGCGCGCACCCAATTTATCAAATCCAATAGGAAAGCAAATTTCTGTATTCACATAACCGTTTAGAGGTAATCAGAAGCTGTCCGGTAGGCTTCGATCATTCTGGCTAACTACCTGGCTGAGAAGTCTCGACTGTCGTTTAAGTCAATCGAGTGGCCGCATATGTGTTTTCCGAGCCTGGCAATTAACTTGCAAAACATTTACCACCGAACAATGGGACAACATCAATGGGCTCTTGGGGGTGGAGCTCGTCCTTACCTGGGTGCGTTCGTACAGTTTTTGATGAGTGTTTGTTACTTCTTGACTTGAGTGCTTGACCAAGGGTCGACTTTATCGTGAGTTCATTGAACCATTTGCAAATGTGCTGCGTTGTGGTTCGTCTACATGAATTTGGTGTGGTAGTTTGGTGAATTTTCTACTGTGGTGTTGGTTGGCATTCCGGTTCGTCCATTCACAATTTGTGGTGCGTTGTTGTTTGACTTCACTCGATTTGAATAGTCACCTGGATGGCCCGTATTTCTAGTGGAATTCTTTCCTTGTTTTGATTGGCTAACTCCCAATTTTGTATTGTGTTGTTATCTGTGTTCCTTGGATATCATTAGCTGGTTGCATTTTCGTGTCATCTGGTTTGTAAAGGGTGGCATCCTTGCGTCTGTCCAGTTAGCTAGATGTCCTCAACTTGCTCGTTTGACTTTGGTGGTTGGTAGCATACTCCAGTCAAATTGCTATATGGGTTAGATCTATGATTTCCTGCTTCTACAAGTTTTCCTTCTGGTTCCCTCTGCATGTTCAAGCCTTTTAATTCTAGACTTCACTTGTTCTCAGAGATTGATAAGTTGGGTCAGCCTATTTGGTGATACTGTCGGTGACGTGCAGTGCTTCCATAAATTTGGCTTGATTCCCCGTTTTAGCTTCGGCTAGAATGTAAAAGTCGTTTCATCCGAACTCGTTTCTTCCCTGGTATTCACAATCTGAGATCCAATTTTGGTTAAAACTCCTTTTCTGTTTGTCCCACGTAGGGTATGTTGCATTCCTTGAACTTATTCTTGCATTTAATCTTCTGACTTACTGCCAAGGATTATAGTGTGATGGTCGTTTTGGGCTTCGGGTAGAATTTTCACAGAAATCAAGTGTGAACAGTTTCGTGCGTTCTCGCGAAAATCCAGGTGTTGCCAGCGTGCCTTGATAGGACAATTTAAGCACTCTCGTCTTTCATCTACGACGTCCGAGTTCTAATTCCTGCCCGACCAACTGCATGCATTGCTCATATGCTCCAGTAGGAGAGAAACTGGAGTGCATCGACTCCTAAGGACAGCGATGTTTATACAAGTGCTGAGATGATATAAAAAAGGCCTATTTAAAAAAAGGACCGTAATGGATCACCGGATTTGTAATCAGTTGCTCACCGGAGTCAAAATGCGATGTTTATCCGGGGAAGGATGACTCCTCTTCAGGAATAGCCCAAACGCCTTCCGTACGTTGTACATGTATTGTGCTAATTGGGGACATAATCCTTGAAAGACAGTTAGAATTTCTGATAGCCAAGTTTTTTGCTGTGCTGCGACGCAACAGTACCCGACCCGCCAGCTGAAAATTGACGGAAGCGAGAACTATCCTACGACATTCTTTATACGTCTTCAAATACAGCTTATTCGACCTGCCAAAGATTCGCGATCGCAAACTAGGCCTTGAACAGGTTGAATTGGCTTCATTGTTTAGAAAAAAGATGCAGTCATTCGTGCAAATATTGATGAACATACCTGAAGTTGGAGCATATTTCGAAAGTTTGTCTCCACCAACTGGCAGTGGGTAAATTTGGAATTGCTCCTATACGGGTTCGAAGAAGACAAGACCAGTGATTAAACATAAATAAAGCCAATGGTGGAATGCACGGGATGTTCACTTGGAGGTCATCTCTGCAACAACTATTTTTTGGTTCATATGGGCATCACTTGAACGCGCGAAAGAGATATGAATAACTTTTCTTATCCTGCCAACCGGCTTAACCTCTATTCCCTTCTATTTTATTAGACCATTATTATGATCGATCTCGAAAAATGTCATTTCACGCCAAACGTAGTCTTTTCCCGCGTGATATTTCATTGTTGACGGAATTCATCCAGTCAGCTGATGAGCTTCGTTATTCTAGCTTGTATATCACTTTGGCACGATGCAACCCCCCAGAAGAGGGCGCACTGAGTAGTGTATTTTGCCCAGCCTAGAAAGCTTTTCGTCGAAATAACTTTTGTCAGTTCCATGGTTGTTTTCCGAAACGGAACAATCCTTCCTCGAAGGAATTATCTCCTTCGTTGATAGTGTGGACAGAGTTGGGAATTTTCAATCGAGATTTCGTCCTATAAGTGAAGCCGACTTAAGCTAAAACATGATGCACACTAGCTGTATTTCGCATCAGAACGGCTTTCAACTGTCATCATTAGCTAGTAAGAAAGGAGTGACATGGGTAAATTTACCTATTTCACAGGTAATTCGAGTTCTTCCTACTAAACAGGGGATATTTCGCCAGCTTTGTTTATCGGTAAACATTTTCACTCCGATTCTCATGCAGATTACCTCAATTATTATTGAGACTTCAGTGCAACTTTAGTTCGTCACCATGGTTCCTTTGTGTAATTTCTAGTGAGCCTCCTTTTTTGCCTCTTGAGTGGTGTAGTTTCAAAAAAAACTCATAACGGCTAGTACAAAACCCTGTCGTGAGATCCTTCAATGGGACACTTGAAGCCCACTAGAATCATGTAGCCAAAACCAGTGGATAAATCCTGAGTGATCCAATTGGAAGCAAAACAAATAATTTCTGAGCCTATCAAAATGGAATACAAAACCAAGCCTCATGGAATATCTGAAAAAGCAAAATGTGCGACTTCTTTAGGCGGAATAATTCCAAATAGCAACAATATAACTAGACCCCTTCATTCCAAAAAACAATACAGTTAGCAGACTCAGTGCAAAGTGATTGTAGGCGCTGGAATTGGCTGCAACAAACTGCGATGGTTGCACGTTAGACAGTATGTAAGAAGTAAAGCCTGTATTCTATTTTCTAAAAGGGAAATAATCCCTACTTGTTCTCATGTTGTTCTCCCCTGGGGAAGTTTTTCCCAAAGTTCATTAGCCATAAAGCCGTTACTTAAGATATTGCTGGCGAAACCAAACTCAGAATGTCAACATGAGTTTCTTACCTTTTAGATGAAGTCTATAGCAGGTTGGTTGATCCTGGTCCTCTACATATATCTAAACGTTCCTCAATTTCAGTGCTCCCACTATGGGTTATCATGTACAAGAAAAGATGACTGCATTTGTCAGCATGCCGTTGAAACTTGTTCAAAGCCCAGTGATGCGAACTGAACTGTTTCTAACGCCCGGCTTACTGTGGCAGTTCCCAAAATAGCAAAATACCAAGCCAAATGCCAAGGCGCCAAAATGTTTCATCCAAAAAGCACTCGGCAGACCACCTTTAATAATAAAATCCAAAAATGGACCTCTTATAACGGTTTATTCAAATGAACGGCAGTAAAGCTCAAGAAGTTTCCATTTTGTGAAGATATTTTGTTGTATTATGACTCTAAATGTCAACGCATCCCAAATGTGGACAATACATATTCATCATAAGCGGTACATGGTTGAACAATTTTGTGAACAGTGTGGTACGCGTGAATATTCAACGAGCTTGGATAAAATTTTAAAAGGTATAAAGACCTATAACGGTGCAATTCTGGTAGCATTAGTTACGGCAAGAGACAAAATGGACAACGATGAATAGGAATCGCAATGCCGTCTGATGCTATATAGTATGTATAACAGCTTGATTCTGGTGAGGAAAAAATTGTCTTAGTTTAGATTTTATGTTTCAACTCAGATATCGTTCCTTGGAAAGAAATGAAAACTCAGTCGTTTTCAAAAATTGTTAGACATTAGCTTTTGTGAAGGGTGCTTTTGTAGTTGAGACTGTATTTCATCGGGAGTACGAGAAAATGGGTGATGAACCGTATCATGAGTAAATCATTTTCCCCATCTAGACTTTTGGGTTCAAAAATTCTACTGATGTTCTGCCCTGCGTCAGTTGTGGCATACAAACCTGAATATTGACGAATATATGCAGGGCCAAATCGGGCAAGTGGCAGGGGTTCTGAGTATATATAAAGGGTTAAAAAACACGGACAAACAAAGACCAACAAAGCACTAACCGAAATGTAACAGATGGTGGGAAATGCAACGTGAAGTACAGACACAGATTCGCAACAGAATGACGGCTACCTGGGGGAGTCAAAATCTCTAGTTGGTCTAGTGGGAACAAGGTGTTAAAACAACAAGTGTATAGTGAAGTGTCTACGCTAATCAGTGACAAGGACTCATCATCGGAAGTTTTTCGGGTATAAATTTTAAAGCAGCACTCACACAAATTCTGCGTAGTCTCTCATCCACAAGCATAGGACTTGCTAACCCAGACGGACAGAGGACTTTACCAAATATGGCCATGAAAAACCATCAGGTGAAGTTTCCTTGACTGATTAGCGATTACCAAACGAGAACCAAGGTTATGTAATGTTGGTATAAACTTTAATCCCCCTAAATGGTTGGCAATGCTTCGAAATATTGTTGGCTTCGGTAGTTTTACTGGTGTTTACTCACCTGCCTGTTCGCGAAAATTGACAATTAGATTGAAAAACTTCGACCTCTCCTTAAGGGATATCATTATTGCACACTCAGCTGCACACAGTGATTACGTACAACCAATGAGTCGGTGCTACGCTCAACTCCACCCATCAACGACGCACTGATAGTGCCGCTTTGATTGGTGATGAAACGTTCGTACTCAAATTGTACAGCTCAGCGAACAAACCAACAGCCATCCACGTAACCTGAGCTACCGACGCTTTCCTCAATGACTACTAATTTATTTCAAACAACCTCACGTGGGAAACAAACCTCCCTGAATTAGACCAGACTCTTATGAATGAAAGACTCGATTTGTGAAGACTAAGCTAAAATTTCAAGGGTTTACGAGTAAACAGTAAAAGCATTACAAGAACTGGACCCCAGAATTCATGGATACATGTTTAGCACGTTTTCCGTGTCTTCCGGTGAGGCACTCAGGACCAATTGTCACTAAGTTGCTGAGCGTGTCAGAACGTTGATATTTGCAATAACTGGCAAAACCAAAGGGTGACCTTAGAGCCAAATGCTTAACTAGTTTTTCTGGGATGGGGGCACAATTTATATCAGCTGAAGGCTTTGTCATCGGGAAGTTCATCTTGTAGCTGATAAACAGGTCAAGGTTTATACAGATTGGCATGTACACAGTGTCCGATTGAAGTCTGTTATCAGGAACACGCTTCTACACACCTATCAAAAGTAACTCTATTTCATGTCGTCCATCTGTTGCCTAGGAGCATATAAAGGTACTTTCATGCCAGAAGCTGCACTATTAATAAAATTTACGCATGCTCGCGTTTGTTTGTCCGTTAGCATACCTTCAAAATTGCCAGTGATTGTCCCACAACGTACGGTTGTTCAAAAAATTAATTCTGGACCCATTTCTGCAGTTAGGACGGTACTTCTGCTTGCAAAAATGTGAACGTACTTAGAAACCAAGGTTTTTCACTAAAGGAATTACTCAGTTTACTCGTCAAAAAACTCAAGCTTGTGGTAGTATGAAAAGAAGATTTCTTAACCGTTTCAGAGTATACATCCACAATCCTGAATCTGATTCATGAAATGTTTATTTTATACACCTTGGCACTACCTCGACATTAGCTACGTTCCCTAACCATATATGTACTTTGCTTAATCAAGTGGTGTCAACGAGGCGTGCTGATAGACCTGTAGCTCTACAGGGACCAGGACCTGTAAAAAAATTCCCTTCATCTGAGAGTAATGGACGATTGAATTTTGAGCGTGGATTTTAGAGGCTTCCTGCTGGTATACTTTGTGGGGAAAATTAAAGATCTACTGCCGCCTCTTGAGGAAGAAGGACATGCGCCTACATTGCTTGTTTCAAAACACTCCAAGTTGGGTTCAACAAAACATTTTGTACGTCATTTTTCACTTTTTTCTCCGAAAACACGAGTAGTATATATGTTTACTGCAATTATTCATCCCTGGAATAGCAAAAGACATAAATATAACAAAATCTATCATTCTGACAATATAAAAGCTCACATTCAAAAGGCGTCCGACAGAGTAAGGTGCCAAATAGCATATGAGTTTGTCAGATCCGCTTTTTGGGTTAGAATCCATTTGGTAACAAATGTACGTAAACATTGTCGGGCTATTCGTTCCACAGTGCAGTTTATGGTACCAGATGTTGTAGACTGGAAGCAGTGCCGCCATGTTTGAGAACAGGAAATATGGATTTTCCCTGCAATTCGAGTGTACAGAAGCCCAGTTAGCTGAATATTAAACTAACAACTGATCACCATACCATGGCCGGTAGCGATGGCCTACTAACTGCCCAATTTCTTTGGTAATATTTATACAGCAAAGTGTACACCTAGAATCAGGACAAATCGGTGAATGGTATCCCAAAGGAGACATGATTAGAAAACCTGATGCAGTGGTCGTGTTTACTTGAGCAAGGTGGTTCACAACAGGTTTAATATGGTCATCTGGATTGTGTTACTGCAGGCGACACAACCGTTTTGAGGTGAGATTGGCGAACCAAATGCACAATGCATTTTAGTAGACTTCTGTACTTGTGTATACCAAGTGAAACGTAGGGTATGGTGGGCACTTTCTCTCTGTTAAGCGAAGGCATAGTTCTTCTGTGGTTTTGAGTACTAAATCCTTCCCTTGTTCATTAACCCTTAAGTTGACTCACTTGAGGTATTTTCCCGCGTATTTTACTGTGTGCATCGTCACTATGATGAGTGATCCTGCCCGCAAATTGTCCATGGGGTTACAGTCTACATTGCAACTAAAGCATAATCATCCTAAAACGTTCTTTAATGAACAATTTTTTTCTTGTGAGTGCAACATATGGAAGCAAATAACGGCCACTATATTTACCCCAACGTCCTGCCCAAATTAAATGCGCAACCCGGACCTGTTCTGTTTTCACACCACTTCGCATTGGGTCGTATACTATACGATACTTGTGTGTATTTGCCCACCCCTAAGTCCATGATATGCGCCAACTAGTCGTTTGAGCGGGGCTTGACATTTTGAATAAGTGAACACTTAAATAACTCAAAGGTTACCAAGACTACGGCAAGCCCGTCTGTTGTTTTGATGAACACGAAATCAGAAAGCACACAGCTTTGTGCATGTCCAAAAGTGGTTCATGTGATTCTGGCGCCGCCCTGTGTAGGAGTGTTGGAGAGAAATGAGTAAATCAGGAGAGACAGCAACAGTCATGTATTTACTGATTACCTAATATAAAATCACTGCAAAATTTCTTATTATAAAACGAGTTTGCACGATTTGCACGAACGATTCGTTGTTTTATCCAGTTGGACATTTTACGGGTAAATGACAGACAAGCTATGACTTGTTTTCGAATGAAAACCACTGAAACAGATCCACTTGCCTTCAGAATATCTCTTATTTAAACTACCTAGATAATCAACCGAATGCGCACACTGATGTATACCGAGATGGCGCGCTGCGGGATGGATGTTGAACTGTTTCTGAAACCGCACAGAATGACACTTCCACTGCGGACAGTTTGGCCCCGCACTGTAAAAGCCAAGAAATTTTGATACTGAAATGATACTATTAGTTGCCGGCAATCCACTTTGACATAGCACACTCTCGGGATGATAATCAGGAAGTAGGATCATCCATCTTGTGAGGACCAATGTCGGAAAACATCAAAAGGTCTGAAAGTGTCTGTTTATGGAGGAGGGCTTTTCACCAACTGAACATTAATCAACCTTCATTTTTTGTAGCGTACCATCTAAAATGTTTGGATTAACTAATTTTTCAAGGTCAATTAATTTAAGTTCGTCTTTCGTGCACTTAGTACGTGATTGTATTGGTGTTTGCCACTGACCTAACTGCCCTGCAGAGAGCACCTTTTATAAAGGACGTATAATGTCAAAACGTATGGTTGATAATATTAACATTACTTCATTTCTGTAAGCGATATACCTATCGACAAAGACGAATCTTGTAAACAGACGCATTTAAAATGATTCAGTTGAAAATTTAGGAATAGTCCCGGAAAAGTGAAGAAACCAAAAATCTCATTCACTCTCAGGTCAATGCTGAGGTCTCAGTCGTTGAGGTCTATCTTGTTTTTCATCTTAAGTTGTAACACTTACGTCGTGCTGATTCTGGAAAAGGGTGAAAAATCTTAACACTCTTGACTTCTTAGTTCAAAATGGTGGACTTTTCCGTCTGATCCCATCACGAGCAAACCGCCTACAGCGTAAGATATAGGTAAGGGCAGCTAAAATTTCAGGCCATAAAAACTTTGTGGTGGATGCCAAAACACGTGGTGTAACAATGGTAGATGCAGCTGACCACTCTCCAGATTTACACATGGATGGAAATGACAGACACAGTTTTTTTCAGAACGTTTACTGATATATAAAAAGTAGTTCGGATCGGGACCTGATCAAATGCTTGTAAAAGTCGTTATCAGACCCATTTTTAGTGTTTAGTCCCCATTAACAAAGGCGCATCTTTGACTAACGGCCAAAGAAGCGTCATCTACACATCATGACATTTCCTAATATAGTCAATGATTTGTTCGCTGAGATGGGCCAGTTTGATTGCAAGTGTTTCGAAACCAATCCAGATGAAATTACCACTGCTTTGTCAGGCGGTGCGTCAGTGGTTGTGGTTTTGGTGGCGGTGTGTGCGTGTTAATATACGTGCTGCTAGCATGGCCTGACGTTTGATCAAGATTGGTTGTTCGGTCCAGCGATTCTGTAGGTCGATGAGTTGTCCTGAGTCTTGACTGGTAGGTGACCACGTGATGCTTGAGCTTGGCTTCCCTTTCATTTGTCCACTGGTCGGTGCTAGAGTGACTTCTAGCCTTGATCTCTTTGAGTTTAATTTTCTGACCTTTGTTTCCTAATGTTTGGTGTCCTAATCCGCTAGTCAGCTATCATTCCGTATTCCGGTTGATATGTAGGTTCTTTGTAAATAGTGGTTCATAAATTGGATCAAGTTCGACACCTCAGCTGATCTCATCAATCGTGTAATACTACGCCTCCAATGATCCCTTTCCGTGTCTCTTGTCTCCGCATGCCAAGACGTAGATGTTGCCCCAATTGAATATTCGACCCTCTCGGTGACCTTGTTTTGTGGACATCAACGATACAGGGTCGTGTCTTTTGGTGCCCGCGTTATATTCCTCCCAGGATGGCCAACAAGGAACTTGTTAATTTGGTGCGGTCAATCTGATATTCTTGGTTTCACGGAGAGGAGTTCAGTTTCTGGAATGAAGCACTGGGTTTATAGAATAAGAGGACACCTTTTTGACCCAACAGTCTGGTAATAAGTAGGCAATTCGGCATAAGCTGTCTCCTGATCTTGCAAAATTAGTGAAAGTCTCACCACACATTGTCACATTGGTTTTTAGTTGATGGCCAAGTCGTTTAGCTGATGCCGGGATGGGTCAATGGTTAAAATGCTAAATTTCTGACAGAATGGTACGTGGTTCAAGCCAAAACTCCACATCTCGACTACTCCTATATTGAGTTCGGAAACCCGGCAGTTTCTCAGCCCTCATGCTTCTTTCGCGTTGCATCCCAGCTGGGCGCCTGAAGGGTGTTACAACTCAAAGAACGATGGTAATCGGGCACGGGCAGGTATCTAACTTACAAATACCATGCAATATGATGAACAAGTACAGGACGTCCTAAATTTATGGAAACATGAGAATGTTGTTTATGTGCAGCGCTATCATTAGAGAAGGCTACACATACTAGAGTTTGTCAGTTGTAATTCAAAAGGCGATTTGTTTTCAAGTATCCCTTACTGACGGCTTGTCCTCGCCTTAAATAAGAATGCTTTTCACGGGAGTGAAGAGAAATAAAGGACATAGCGAGATGATGACTGCACCACGAAGACGTTTGGAGACCCTGATCTGAGTAAAGAATTGGCGTTTTATTTTCTTAAACAGGCTTCGTTGAACAGCCGAGACCCTCATACGCATTTCATACTTGGACAGCTCTGAAAAACTTTAGTGGAATGTGCGATCGATCGGATTTAGTCCTCCGGGCCACGTCATAACACAGTGAACGGGAAAATGTGTACTAAGACATAATGATAGGCGACACACAGATTTTGAAGATATCGGGACGTAGACTTGTACGGGGAACCAATAACCTATCTTATTACACATGCAGGTAAGGCAGGCGCGGTTATGTACTGGCTTTCTTCGAGCAGCGCGGAAATTCCTAAGGTTTGCAAAACGAGCTCGAGGAGGACCGATGTTTTATTGGGAATGTAAATTTGGATATTCCACACCGGAAAGACAAAAAACGACCTCGATTTTTCTGAAGTTAGAGAATGTCTACAAATTGTGTGCATATCTCATTTTAATGTCGCAGGCCTTCACTGGGCGGGTGGCCGAATCTCAGTGAACTATCACAAAAATGTACCACGTATGTTCTGACAAACACAAACAAAATCTGTACATTTTCGTCCGTTTAGCCCAGTAAGGAATGTTCGATTGAATGTCTTGGATGACGTCTTTTTGTCGTCTGGAATGCACTGCAACTTATTGGCTATAAACAACTTAACCATAATAAGTGAAACCAAATGAACTTGAATTGGGTTGCATCTCTATCCACCCACCAGCAAGCAGCTTCTGAAAATCAGTTGTAGGTGGCTGTGAGATCAAAAATTACTCACCGAGTTTCATGCATCCATGACGCTGCCTAATTGGGAGGCCCCGTAGAAGGGGCCCACCTTAATTGATAAAAGAAGAGGAGTTTCTTCGTCATCACTCAGGAGTAAACACATTCAGACCTAGTCATTCAGGTCAGTCAGGTATGCGCTGGTGTGGTAGAGGTAAGAAGCTTGCCTTAAATGGCAGACGCCCGGTTTTACAATCCCGACACGGCCAAGAATATGCACTGCTGACGTGCTCTAATAAGAACAAAACTCACAGTCCAGTCTATTTCTACCTTTGATATGGACTCAACAAAATAAGTGCACTTGGATGGAAGAAGAACTGTCCTAACGACAGCGATGTACATATGAACAGCTGCGAATTGGCCCGTGTCCGAATACTGGAATTCGTTTAGATCGAGGTTATTTCTGGTAGTTTGTTTGTTTGACGAGCTGGGCAATTCGATAATAATTTGATTGCAATTTGATGCAATCAAATTGCCCAGCTCAGCGAACAAACCAGCAAACATCTAAGCTACCTAAGCTACCAACATTTTCCTCTAAAGGAGGTTATTTCTGCTGGACTGAAGAGTTGGCATTAGTTTTATTGAGAATAATTATCCTGATCATAATTGCATTACTTGTCCATAGTGAAGCAAAGGACATCCCTTGTGAAGCACACAACCTGAAGCTAATTTCATCAAGGAAAACATGGATCCTTACATTTTTCATCACACGGACAGTTCAAGGGTTCAATCTTTTTTCAACTTTTATTCACATCCAACTGTTCAGCCGAAGTCAACAGAAAGCTCACAGGGAAATCCGAAACAGGTTTTCACAGCGTACAGATACTCTACGATGTTTTGTTCCCCTTCTTATAATATTTGGGAAATAGTACACATCCTAAAGTTCCAAAAATTTGAGGCCCAAACGCACGTGACTTTAGTAAAAGCCATTCAATTGAGTTGCATCAAAACATATGAGTGCTGCTACCGAACATAAACTAACAAACACAGTGGAAGTCAGCCACACCTGTGAGTTGGATCTCCACACGTAATTCCCCATCACTCAACGGGTAGATCATCTTTACGGTAGGCAGAAAATCAGCTGTGTGAATCCGTCTGAAGGTGCCTCTTTTTGCTCATGTTATATGTACCTGGATTTCTCATTTCCAGATTTGCGAAATTCCCCCCCCCGTTTTCATGTAACCCGCAGAGTTGACCAACCTCTACAAACAGAAGCCATATTTAACCAAACCACGAAAACCGCATGAAAGTTTGAGAAAACCTCATGCGTAGGAGTCACACACTCTGTAGCCATAAATCGAGATATACACAGCTTCGTTAGATTTCGCGTTGTATACAACAGTGACTTTCAAACTCGTCACAAGGCTGCCGTTTGCACAATAACCAACTGAATGGCACTTAAATGTGCATTAATTAAACACAAAGTAAAGTAACTTACGTCGTCCATCGACAACATAGGCATCAAGAGATATCCTTCAAAAAAGATGTCATTTCACCGTGCACCTATTTATCTAGGTATTAAACCACAAGCGCGGTCAGATCCTTTTTGCAAACATGCAGGCCTTGAGGGTATTTTCGTTGCTTAGAAAATGCGACGTTGCTTGTCCAGGTTGGTTGGATATAATAGCGTGTGAGCCCCATGCATATGGGTGAGGTGGAGTTGTTACGATGGATTGGTTTGGTTTTCACGAACAATGTGTTCAAAAGTTGTTTCATACTAGACTATTTACTCAGTTTACTGTCGCGTCTAAAGAGTTTTTAGTAACACACACTGCTTTTGGAAAACACCTTGTGCTTGTTAACATTTTACATTAGTTTCGCCTTATCTGTGCCTGCTCAAAATTTTCGGCTCAATAGACATTAAACAAGGAAAGCCACCAGGGACCGGAATTCTCAGATACCTGCAAAATCTCACCATCCACTATCCTCTCAGTGATATTGTGATCAACTTGCCTTTGTTTTTCTTCTTCCCTAGGTTTCTCAGTCCCAAAGAAAATTCACAAAGCCTCTTATATAAAAAGCGCTTACTGAAAAAATGCGATGCACCTTATAGTTAAACCTAATCCAGGAGTATGGTAAAGACTGACTTTTACCCCGTATTCATGTTGACAGGCTGCAGAGTCAGGTCTAGAAAATGGACTAACCTCTTCAAATGGACCAAATTACTAGTTCATTTTGCGGTGCAACTTAGCAGGATGTCCCAGGAGTCAGCATTTTAAAATGGATTATACCTGCGAGGCCTAATATAAAGCAGGATGAGCTTTCCTACACTTGTCGGTGTGATTCGAAAGTGAACGTCAGGAAAGTTAGATGTTATTGGCCTTTTAGGGATAAGCATCACAACACTGCCGGTCTACCGCAACCTTCTATCCAGGCCCTGATTAAAGCGAAGTGGCCACTAAAATGTCGTATGCCATGAACTAATTGCAAGGATACTATTTTTCGCACACAAGACACTATCCATTTTGAATACCCAAACAGTGTTTGTATTAAAATTTAAAGGTTCTTCTCAAACCTTACCTGAATAGACCACAGTTATGTACACATTGTGTTGGTTGATATCTGTGGATTGGGGTTCAACACATATTATTATTATCGAGACAGCAGCCATTAATTGGGTCAGAGTCGTGTCGCCGTCTTGTGTGGGTCTCTTAGGTAGTCTACGATAAGTGGCGCATACCGTGCTCACGGAAATTAATAAAATGATGATTGAAATTTTCTGTGATATTATGAGAGTTTCACTGAACGCTTTTAACCGATTTACATTATTTAGGCAGTGCTTTGTTCCCTTTTTTGCTTTGCTTAACAATCAGCATTGCACATTGAAGGTAATTTTAGGAAGCCAGGTTGCAATGATGGTTAATGATGTGGTGGCTGAGGTTTACAACTTGGTTGCAAGCGTTTCGTCACCGATTGCGGTGATATTACAGCGATTGAGGACTTTTGCTGAAATGGTCTCTCCCACTATTCGGCTAGTTAGCCCATCTTTTGACGTGTAGATAACCTCTAACCTTGAACTCTGTTGTTCGCACCTAGTGATATAAGTTTGTTCGTGTTCAGGTTAACATATTAGCCAATTAATCACGCCACTGGTCCTCTGAGAGTTATCCGAGTAATTTGATACCTCTTTTCTCGTAGTGGTCCGTAGATTTCATCAGTTTCCATATGTCACATTATTGGGTTTGTGATGGAGTCCCAGAAGCCACATTGCTTGCCGTTCATTTCCACGAACCATATTTTTAGGTTGGTGAATTGGTTTTTCCTCATCCCCACGCCAGGGAATCGAGAAGAACGGATAGTGTAGTTCTAACAGTTGAATAATGGTTCTCCATCTGTAGAGAGAATTTTGTACCGGTTTATCCAACGCCGGATTTACCACAGCCCTTACGGCCGATCCGGCACGCGATATTATTTCGTGGACTCCCACGAATACCATCCTTCGAGCTTGCAATTGATTCCCTCAACATGGTTGTTTGTGTGCTACTAGGATTCCATTGGTTGCAGAAGCCTTCTTTCTGTGAGTTCACATATATCGCTGATGTACCGCGGGAAGACCAATCTGCTTCCTTGATCGTGTTAGGGTTGTTGCTGCTGCTGTAGGGGATCTTCTTTTCTTGACTCTTTTCAGTGGGATTTTGTGGACGTCCGTAATTTTAGAATAACCCAAACAAATTTTGGATGAAAATGTTATTGTTGCATTTCATATATACATTTATATATATATATATGTATATGTATATAGTTTAGTATCTGATCCGTGTGAGCCTTCCTACGCTACAAACAAGTCTTGAAAATTTGCGTTTGTGATCTTATAAACGAGTAATGCTGAAAATGATATCTTCAAGCTATACTGTAAAACCGATATCAACATTTGCAATGTTGAGTTTGTATACGTTCTGTCTTATTTTCCACCTTATATTGAAGAAAGTATTGTCTCCATAGGGAATTCAGATTCTGGGTTTGATTATTGGTGATATGGTTTTTCTCTAGTCTCTGTATTATTCACCACGAATTGGACTAAATTGTGAGTCGATGCGGAAGTTACCTTAAACCATAGTACGCCCCTGACTCCAGTTTGCTCTCTGAAAAACTTCTTAGTGGTTCAGTAACCGTCTGATAACAGTGCTACTGAGTCTCTGAGATGGACTGCCTAAGCTGGTTACACATCGTTTGCTCTGGCATATAGTGGGCTGGAATAGCATAAACAGTTAAACGACCTCATATAAAAATTACCTGTGAAAAAATGCACTCCTAGGGAATGAATGACATCCGTCCAGGTTCATCGTTTAAAAATAAAACAGGCAGATGACGACGCACTGTCTACTTAACCGCCACTAATTTGAGGTAAAATAGGAATAAAATGCATGCGAGTTTCATTACGGGTTTGTACTGAAAATTGCCAAAATTAGGTTATATGGCTACCCACATAGAATGCACTCGTGTTTATCCGGAAAAAAGGTGAGGTTTTGGCGACCGTCCATAATATTACGGATTTTGATATCACGTCACCAACTGTGTGAAGGAGAGCCTTGTTGTGACTTCAGTAAATAATAAATAGGTATACGCCTCAAAAAGCCAGCGGATGGATATCCGTGAGGCAAGATTTTCCGTGTCCCAAATTCCCTCTCAGCTATGAGACCTGGACACAAATGATCGGGGCCGGCACGGATGCATATGCGTATATTTATATATACGTACATCTATACAAATATATATATATATACAGAAACGCGAAGGGCATATGTCATCTCAAACAACAAAAACTGCCAACCAAACATATCAGCCTGTGGAAGTCATGTAGAAATTATCCACATGCGAACGCAATAAAGGCATGACCGTCCGAGGAGCACATTATCAATCTAGAGGTATTAACACACACGTATTTCCAAAAAGTGTTTTCGCCAATTGTCACAAGAACAAAGCGATGAATCGCTGACCAATCGAAGCATTCTTCCCTTGAGGCATAATTATTGTGCTTAATACAGCGTTCGTTGGTTAATCAAGCAAAAATATCATTGACGGCTAATGCCCTACTTAACGGCGTACAATTATCTACTGGGACGCAGCTCATTTTACAAACCTTTTACATTGGGAGTGCTCCGAGATCATTAAGGCCAGTACCAGCCTCCTTTGCCAGTAAGATGCCAAATGCATAATGTTACCCCTGAATCTCCCACATCGAAGTCATCAGTGATTTTTTTCCTAGAGAAAATACATTGAAATTTGAGAGTAAGGCTATCCGTGGATCTCTTGCAGCATAATCGCAAGAGATATGCAATCTGGAAAATCCTGCCAATTTCGTATTTTATCACCAAACAACTATCACACACGTCTCTTCACTAAGTGATTCTATTACTCCCGCCATCAAATTGTCACTCCATTCATTTAAAACGTTTTTTTTCTGTCTCTCTCAGAAGTTGGTAGTAGCTTCAACATCTCAGAATCAAGTAAAGAGAGCACAACTTCAAAAACGGCAATAGTCACTTCAGAACCATTCGAGCTAATGCTAACCACAGCCCATTGATTGTTCTTTGTCATGTTAAACAAATCAATGGGATGTGGTTCAACAGTCTTCTTTCAGTACACGCACGACATTCGCATTGGAGATGGACGGAAAACAAACACAGGGCTGTGTAATCACACCGGCTTGATTGCATTGGTTCAGTACGGCTGAATAGTACTCAGGCGTCGGCAATCAGTCAATATTGTATACCTGGCAGCCATCCTATGCAGAACAAAAAGAGGAAGCATGTGCTTGGGTCGTCAAAAGACGACGCCCAACCGGTGAAGCCAGAAACAGATCACTTAGTTGTTGTGCCGCCATCCTGCTAATCCATACTCTCAAAAGCAATCAATGCACGCCTGTATCGGTCAAAGCTATGTAGCTGTGCTGTAAGCAGTGGAATTGACAGAATAGGGTGGTTAGGTTAGCGTGGTTTGCTGTGACAATGTGGATTAGATAGGTTTAAGGAGCCTCATTGGCTCTGAACAGCGCCGACATTTGTACCCAAACATGCGCTTAGGTCAAAATGCTGCATCAAATTTCACTCTTCCGCAGAACTCTTCCGCACTGATGGAATTTGCTCGCACGATACCCAGCGTTTCGGATGAATGCAGCAGAAAGGCCTATTTTAGTGACAACAAGAAGGACGACACTCCGTTTACGGTGTGCGTGTCTTAGCAGTAGTCTAAATGGGCGAAGTACTTGTCAGTTATATATATATACATATATATATATATATATATATATAAACGTATATTTCACACAGGAGTTTTACTACCACTAAAAAGTTCCCCACATCAGTTGCTCGTGGAAACTTGGCTCTTGGGAGCGGGACAAGCTATCACGCAAGTACAACTGATGTGCGAATCCAAGACTAATTTCTATGTTGTATT
>SJOL01009403.1:548058-645936 GCA_004794785.1 Opisthorchis felineus | reverse complement strand
TCCTTTACAGCAGTCCCTCCAAAGAATCGCCTGCTTCAAGTATGGTCTTTCAGTCATCTGCCATAGTTTTTACACCCACAATGTTTTACGCAGGCTTAAATTTAGGAAGACCTAGTATCTTCCTGGTTAATGCCTAAACTGTTTTCTGTGATTTTCATTGGTGGTTTGACAAACTAGCCGTGAAAGCACAACTATTAGCAACTTTATGTCATACAAATTTGATAATGGGTCCTCTGAATTGAGTTTACTCACATTCAGGGTTCCAACCTAAAGCTGTCAGTTTGTCGTAGTGTTTTTTCTTTCAATACTGCAGTTATCCTGCAGGCCACACTAGCCAGAACTCAGTTCCTCAAGGTTCAGCCATACCTCGAAAGTTGAAGAGGAGCAACAGCCGAAGAGCAGCGCTCCCATTCTGCTAGAAGTTGTGGTACACACCGGTCTTGAGCGAATATCGTAGTGCGGTTTGTGGAAGAAGTGTGGAGGCAGTTTGGTGTTTTCTCCGGACGGCCAACAAGTCTAACTTTATGAAATCGGCAGTGCTACGTTCTCTCGAGAAAGGATGGGCTGGAAAAGGTTGGTCCTACAAACCACACACTACAATCGCCCAATAGTTGACCGTGTGCACCGGTGAGATAATTTTAAGTGTCTGGCGCTGTTCAAAAGGCTCCTGAAGTAAGCAGCCGTCATAAATTTATGCATTATTCTCTCCGTCCGCGGCCAGTCCAACACTCTGTGGCCAGATAAGCCAGACTGTTGAGTCAAGCTCCAGAAAGGTTCCCTCAAGAAAACCCCAACAAACACCGCCTCCTGGTTGAGACTTTTGGTTTGGAGATTAGGATACGGATCCTTAACAGAAAATGACATTCTCTCATTGCCCTGTGAGTCAGATTTTTGAGTCAAAGGTTCAAGGTGTGCTATCTCGATCAAGCCTCCTTCTTTGGCCTAGGCAACCAAGAAGTGTCATTAGCTCCTACTGATCTTCAGTTACTAACTCCTCTCCATAATTTACTCACCCAAACCCTTTTGATTCATTTAGCCGAAAAGCCTCGCCGTAGCTCACTTGTACCAAGTTGAGTTGGGTGAAGAGCTTCCACAACTCGATGGACACCAAGGTAATAATGGGGACTTGGACGACGATTGGAAAAATGCGAAAGAAGCCATCGTCACAAATTTTGAAGCCGTCTGCCTGAGGTCACTTGCACATGTCAATGAACAATGGATCTCGTCACCATCAGCAGCTCTCATTGACCTCAGGAGAACCATGCCAGCAATGAGTGACTGTGACGACGAGCACAGACCGCACAAACGCAGAATAATGAAGAGCCTAAGGATTGACTAAGAGCTCCAGTGGACAGTGAATGTCCCGAAATCGCATACTATTCCACATGGTCCGATCAACCGGTGCAAGGAGAGCGGGTTTTAGTAGAGTGATTTTCGAAAAAGATGGGACCTCAATCCATTCAGAGGAACATCGTCTTGAACCACTGGCTGAACACCAAAGAACAGTTAAGCTTGCTCTCGTCATCCCAACCTCTGCAGGGACCATACGAACCCGGTCTTATTGTCCACAGCAGTCTGTCCTCGTCAGCAAAAGTCTAGCGTGCTATCTACAGTGGCTGCTTCCCCTATCTGAATGCTGCTTTTGACTCGGTTGATCGTCAGAAACCGTGGCAATGCCTGGAGATGAGAAGTGTTCCTTCCTAAATATTTTCTCTTATAAAAGCTCCATATATCTCCATACGTAGATATGTACGTGTCAACGGCAAATTCTCTCCTAAGTCCAGCATATACAACGGTTTCAGGTGAATCCGAAAACGTAACTGACATCCAAAATCGGAAATGTGAGGACAGCATTTGCCAACCTCCAACGCTTATGGCGTCAACGCAATATCAGCTCAGCTGTCAAGGGTAGAGTGTACAATGTTGCGGTTCTCCCTGCACCGGTTTCTGCATCAGACACGTGGCCACTGCAGAATGTTTTTGAAAAGTGTCAGCGACCAATTGTCAATCGATCCAAAGCTTTGTGCCGGTTTGATGGGAAAATCAGACCAGTAACTCTGAGGTACGCTAGATGAACTTCGTGTAAGGTTACCTTACGTCGATCGGTAGTCACATCACACACGGTACACTGGTTAGACCGTGCCATTTGTGTGTCAGAGGACCGATTGCCTCACAGAACCTTTTAGAACTAGCCTTCTGTCGAACGGAGACGACAGAAGGGCGATCAAGCCATGACTTGTCATGGAGCATGGAGGCTCTTTCTAGTCAACTTAGCCGCGCTTATAACTGCCGTCTCCCCGGATGGGGACCCAAGGAAGAGGCAAATAAATTTTTAGTGCTCTTGACAGACATGGCTACGCCAAGCAGGAAGTGATGATTCTGCATCAGAGCTGTCCCCCTAACTGGGTACTTCCCCACTCCCTGCCACACGGGAACGACAGAAATATTTAAATACAGTGAACGAATTGGGCTACGGCCTCCAATGCGTGGGTGTCGTTCCATTATTCCACCTATCCAGGGTGAGCAAAGCTGTAACCCCTGGAACCACTGTACCTCAATAAACTGTAAAGGGACTGAAACACTAAACTACACTGAACAGTTGAGTTCCAGCAGACTTGTTAGTCCTGTTGCATCAGTAATCAGGCTTCCTCTTCATCTGTGACCTGTAAATTAATGGCCCTGTGAATAAGACTAACCAAGAAAATTTTCTTTTTATCGTTTTATAGGCTGAGTACAAAGTCCCTCCGAGACTGCGCAATTTTTCAAACCAGAACAAAAAGTGAGGTGCATTGTAATACTCAGGAAATATAAACTCTGATCGATCGCTTTAGACGGTCCAATAAGAGGCGAGTTACTTCAACATACCGATGCAGTTGGCTGTACAAAAGGTATTTTGGTTTTGTCACTAATCTTGTTGGTTCACTTTCCGGTTTTTGCTACACAAGCACTCACAAATATTATAAACACTGTTTAATGAGGTCATTTAAAACTCCGGTGTTTCCCAACCTGTCTTCTACATCCTGGAGCATTCTAGTATTCACGCACCACTGATTCACATACCTTCAATAATGGCACTTTATGAAATACTCTCGTCCTTCAACGCTTTTACAGCGTTTCTATCCTCGCGGCAAAACATCATTTCCTACATTCCATTTCCTAGCATCAGGTTTCATTTCAGATAAAAACAACGGGCCACACAACTTTTCAGCAGAAAAAGGCTCTTGTTTTTCTAGTAAAACTGTCAAGCTGCTGACAAATCCTATGGGACCAGACAGAAGCTATTAATATGAACGACAACAAATGTTCGAATTACCGACCACACTGAAAAAAACAAAAGGGACGTTTCTATCCCTTTGATGAACACGTATGTCGTGTACAAATAATATTGTTAAGAACACGTATTTGGAGGGCCGAAATTGAACTCATGACGTCCTAGTTAATGGACGGATGCTCAACCGACTAAGTGAACGTGGACACAACACAATCTCACAATTCTGCAGCAATTCTGGATATGTTTCGCCGTGCGCCGACTGAAGAGATCAAAAATATTTCAGTAGTTTAATGACGCCACAATACATTCACATTTCGATTTTTGACTAAACATCACCGATCTTAGGCCAACTGTCTGTAATGAGTATTGGGAATATCTCTCTAGGTGAGACAGATGCATTACGAAGTAGTTTTTGGGCACGTCCACCGGAACCTCCAATAAACGGAACGCGAATGCTACGAGAAATTGATTTTCCATATTCACGTGAGATGGAGGGAAATCCGGGCGAGCTCCAGTTCATATTTGGGTTATCATATGATAACATTTGATAAGGCTGTCGGTTCGATTTATCCTAATGGCATCCTGTTTTGGTGCGGCTGTAAGAGATAGCTTATCAATATATGGCGTATTGTTAATTTGTGTACGGCTTAATCGGCTTGGCAAAACAAATTCAACACTGTTCGCTGCCGGCATGAACTCGGACTGTAAATGGATCCCCAATCGGACTAATCGTTTTGGACAGTAGGAGAAAGTGCAGCAATTTGTGATTAGTTTTACCAGCTGTTTTAGCACCGCACAACGGTTGCTCGCTCATTCCGACGAGTGTTGTGGAATTGTTTCCGCACAGTCTCGCTCTGCGATCAACTAGACAAGGCAACCCTTGATTTCCCATATTAGTGAATCGCAGTTCTATCTTCCGTACCTCTCAGTACAAAGTGGACAGAATGATGTCGGGATTAGCATTACGTAAGAAAAAAATCGTAAATCTCCGTTGACCATCCACTCTTGAAAGCTACGCATCATGAGTAAATGACGGGTACGAAGGAAACAATAGCTCAGTGGTAATTACGAGAATGACGACGGCCTATCATCTGATATGTGTTGGTGGATGGGAGAGAAACAGGCTGTCTTCCGGCAGCATTCCGCTCCGTACAAAATTCTGTGTCTTAATCTCGTTCCAGAACAAGTGTTCCCTACTGGAGAGCAAATCCAAGCCTCAGGTTCGCAGGTTAGTACGTCATAGGTTATCTTCGGTGTGGACCTAATAGGTCCAATTTAAGTTCGGGATAATTCCGTCGACAACACAAGTGGTATGGGATTCCCGAACATCATTCACACCATCCAGTGGTGCGTATACCATTGAAAAGTAAACAGTAGACTCCCTGAATGATCCCATTCAAACTGGCGATTCCTACGTATTTCGCACTACCCTACAATAGACCGAAGTTTCGAATAACTGTAACAATCATTTAGTTAGTGTGGAACCCAAGCCCAACTGGTCCAGCCGTGTGGTTTGAACTGACTAAACAAATACTGGCTAGTGAACCAGAGACATTCTTGCTTCCAATTTGCTGAAAATCAAAGTTTATTGAGGGTCTTTCACTTTGGTCTTAAATAAGGTCAATTACTCTTTCTGACATAAAACGAAGCTTCTAGCTGCAATTCTCGATTGCATCATAGGTTCGCACGGAAGGCTCAAAATAGTTTCATGTATTCTTCTTTTCCGGACAATTACCGATGGGAGACCAGAGGTGGGTTTTCATAATTGGGCGAAATCTGGTACATAGATAATGGATCCCATCATTCCAAAACAAACTTCAGTCCCCACTTTAGCGAGTATTCAGCCACGGTGGTCCATATAGCAGCTCATTTACCAAGGTAAATTTTCCTAATACTGCTACGCGCAAATTGTTTACACAGTCTACGCGTTAAGTCACGTTATCCAGTGACTAAGTTTGCGGTTAGTGAGCTGTCAGAAAAAATTCAATACGAATAGTTTGAGGGTATTAAGTGACAAGTTTGTCAAATACTCCATATATCAGTATGGTTGGGTGGAATGTGAAATCGCCTCGGCGTAATAACACCCGGCATCTGTGTATTTTGCGCAGTCCGGAATTTAGTGAAGGTTTACCAAAGAAAACTGATCAATCTGTAGAGGCGTACACAGTGGTGCAGTTAATGCTTGGCCGCCTCACATTCAACAAATCAAGTAGCACGAAGAGAACGCGATTTGTTATTTGCCTGAGTGGAAAAAATCCAATCACTGCAACTGAGGAAAGCCACCAAACACTTTGAGTTAAAACAACTGGGCCGCTTCGCGCTAACTAATTCAGCATATAAGTGCGAAATTAGGCTGTGTGTTCCCTGCATTATGATCCTATTTACATTAAGTGTATTGCAGGATGCCATTAAAACGAACCTGTTCTCCTCTGTAAGTGTGATTAACAATGTTTCTACAATGCAATATGAGTATAGCAACCTGGCGGAGTGTGCTGAATTCAATATTAAATAAATGGATAAATATATGTACTGCTGAGTAGCATAGTTACTCCGTCACAGAGAGAACATCTCGTGCTAGTTGACGTCCGACCGAAGCTCTACTTGTGCAAATCGTCTGACTGGGCCGGTTAGGGAAAGATCCCCTGGTCGGTTGGGAAACATCGCGATGCCGTTCAGCACGTTTCTCAGGCATGCAAACTACTGCTGAGTGTGTGAAAAGTCAGTAGTTGAAAACTTTCCGTATTTTTGTGCCACTGAATGGCACTCGAAACTAGGCAGCTGAAAATTGTGAGATCTTCCGAGTGGCGAAATCTGTTCACGAAAACGTATCTTGAGCCCCATCAAAAGAATATATGCACAAACCAGCTCACATTCAAGGATGACCAGCTAAATTAGAGGGCAGTGGGGAATAGTGCACATTATCAAGCAGTGTGCTTCCAGTGTCTGAAAACGTCGGTAACTCCATACAACAAGGCTTTTGGTCACTCACTGAAGAAAAAATGGAATAAAAAGGCATTGAAAAATGGTCGGTTGTAAAAAAATTTACCATTCGCATATAGCGCCAAAGAACTATGAGAGTGAAGTAAGCTGTCGCCAGAATCTTAATATCGCTGTGACGGGGCACTTCACCAAACGGGTAAAAACTTCTGTACAAGTGCGTTTTTAGTGCCACTACAAGAGGCAACATGTCTCATCACTGATCTGGCAATTTACCATCAACAGTGACAAATTTTGCTACACACCATTATTCTCATTCAATTAGAGTAATTCGGAGTAGCTTAAATGGCCTAACAGAATTAGTTCAACAAGTGTATCCTATATATGTTTGGGAAAATCTATATAAATGTAGTATTATTTAAGATGGGAAGCAAGATTTTAGATGGCCGGAGGTCTAACAGGGCTCAAAGTTGCCAGTGATACTAGTCGTCCGCAGGGCTGCTCAGATTGACCACATTCATTTGTTCGGTCTAAAAACGCTCTGAAAAAGCATTTTGACCCCTAAGTTTAGGAAGATTTGGCAATTACCTGGATGTACGCGCAAGTTATATATAAGTCCAAAAAGTCGACCTCGTATCGTCTTGCTCAAAAAGAAACTTGTCTTCTACCTCGAAGTAATAAATACTTAACGTTTAAAGTCTCGCGGTAAGCTCTTTGTTTAACGTTGGTGAAACAGGCTAATAAATTAGCTTTTTAGGATAGTGTCCACCACTCTCAAGCAATTAAAATACGCGCGACTGTAGATCGGAGGTTCTCAATGTCCGAGCTCTGAAATTTAAAGGTTCAATACGGAAATGTAGGTTTCAGATCTGAACACACGTGCTGATTATTGGCCAGAGTCATATGACTTCCGGAAGTAACTAAACTGGTCCTCACTGAAGACGTCTCACTCGTGTATGTAGTTAGTGAGTGCATGCATACGCTGCGATCAACACGTGTTTGTTCAGGGTTTATCAGAGAGTTTATGATTGATTGAAAAAGCAAGATTTTTGGAGAGTAACCAGTTACTTAGGCAACAGCAGCTTCATGTACGTGGACCAGTATATTGCACACCGATCAAAGTTGCTTAAGATCTCATTAAAAATTAGCAGAAAAGAATCGGAAAAAACCTAGAGACTACTTTTTGGAGGATTTTTACTTCAGAATAAACTGCATTTCAGCTAGGGTAAATTGAGTCCACATTGTGGCTCACCGTAGTCATCCCAGTTGCTTTGTGTTCATCATCCGAGATTAAATCACCGAAGTTTGTTTGACTATCTGTCGCCCCTTGCGCATCCAAACCAAGTCATCCACTTGCTAAGATCCCGCTGGACTTACGTGCACGTCAGGCCTTGAGTACTCGAACTGTATTCAACATGCTGTTGCAGTGTTTCCTGGCAAGGCGTGTAAATGAGTCAGTAGCCTGCACTTCTTCACGTTGATGTACTTACTTCACTAGTCCTCGTAAGCTCCCCGAATTAGATGCACTGGTGGAAAGCAAGAAGCCAATATAATCACTATTTTGTGTATTCAATTCGTAATGGTTTACTAAGAGAACAAGAGCCTGTAATCCACATGGTATAATGAAATTACGAGGACGGCTGAAAATACATAATGCACCCAAAGTGCAGAGAACGCCTTACACAAAAGTATACAAAATGCAGGTGATGCACACCTTTCCTTACACTCAAAACATTAGCAGCTAGTATCCATTTTAAAGGACTGAGAAAAACAATGCACTTGTTATAACGAAGTGGGAAAGGAATTAAGCTAACAACTCCTGATGTTGACGTAGATTACATGCGAAAACTGTCATCGCACGTCACCTTGGTCTGCTGATTTCTCTCAGGACCAATCTCCTCAAGTTCTGTTGCAAACTAAGGAGGACCAGGCCGAACAAGCTGGATGCCACGGCATACATTTTGTGAACTGCAGGACGAGTCAACGGAATGCTTATCAGCTACCACTGGCAAAGCAAAAGTTTTGTTGATTAAAGCTATCTTTGGCTAATTGATACTCATTTGGACTGAGTTAAGAACAGTGTAACAGGACACACTAGAACTAGAGAGCTTGTGTCCTTGGTTGTGAGCATCCTACGGAAGGCAAACCAGAATAACCCGAATGAAGTGTTGGAGTCCAACTAAAGATTTAACTCTCTACTCACAGTAGGATCTTGGCCTTGGTCACGTGACACAAATCCTTAAACCCATGCATTCAACTGCGCTCTAGACCGCCTAACGGCATCCTATTAGACGCAACGTGAAACGTGCTAACACCCGGCTGTCCGTGTTTCCGCGATTTTTAATTTGATAACCAGTCTTGGCTGTTTATTTCATTGTTTATCCCTCTTTTAACTATTAGATATGTACTGAGCTGATGGTGAGATCCTAAAAACACTAATATTAGCCACTGAAAAGCACATCTATCGCAGAAAATGATAGATACCTTCAAAGCTCATGGGGATCCAGGAGCATTCGGCTGAAGTCGCGGTATTTCAGAGCATACAAGATTACTCAGTAAGATAGAATGAAGTGAAAGGAATCGTCGGCAGCTCATGTAGTATAGATAACTAATTTCTCCGAGTTTGGCAATTAGATTGCAAACGTTTCATCACTAGTCTAGGTGAGATGATCAGCGCGTAACGGATTAATGTTGAGTCGTTTTTCAGCGATGCGTCGTAAAGACGCTGCGTGAAGCTACGCTCTTGTTTGTGTAAGCTTCTTAGGCCGGAAATTGTGACTGAATAATGAGAGTCATTCGTTGGCTAGTTGGTCAGTGCCAGGCACTACTAAACAGTATAGCTAGTGAATGATGAAACTAGTAATTGCAGACGCTCAAAAAAGGCCTAGAATTGGAAAGGGGTCATCATGAAATCAGAGCAAACTGCCTTAGTGCTACCGGTCGCGTCACCATTTGCGGATCTCACGTCAGCAAAAGAACGGACAATATGCAGCACCAAAACCAGACGTAGACGGGCATTGAAAAATCACGTTAAACAGGCTGACAAAAAAAAAACAGTGAACCCGTTAGCAGCGAGGGCTGACTGAAGAGATACTCTAAAATTGTGCCCAACTAGTAAACCCCAAAAGGGCGGGGCCGTTAGCGAACGGTCCACGAGCTTACAGCAACTTTATGAGCAGCTTTTTAAGCAAATATACTGCGATGCGTCGACTATTGTTCCAACCGTAACAAAAGGCGGTCACTGTGCAGCATTTTCGGTTTAACAATATCACAAACAAGAGTTTAAGCTGAAATTCTGTTATCTCCCTTAAAAAATGGTATCAGGGGATTCATTTCTCCCTCTCTCTTCTCACGCGATCTGGTGGAATACGGTGGCGCCACTGATGTATAAAGTGCAGCTTCAACTGCTAGTTCTAATGAAATCTCGGGAAAAGAATGAAGTATACCGACGTAACCGCAATTTCAGTCTGATTTTGGTTTAAAATACGACGCACGCACGCCCTTAAAACTTGTCTTATTGCAAGGCCTGGGTAAGCGGAAAATGATTTTGTATACAACAAGCGGCATACCGAACACAACAAGCCACCACTCTAATCGAAAACTATCAAAGTTGAAAATCCTTTTTGTCCCATATGAAAGGAGCTAAGAACCACGCGAGTATCTGTTTAATAGTGTACGTACTGCATTCGTCTAACGGCTGTATCCTTCGTTTATGCCCAAAGGCAAAACACGCAGTGAGGCCTCACATCCAAATAAACACAACACATTTATCAATCAATATAATAAAAGAGTTTCCATATTCCAAAATGACACAGTTGTATATGGCCTGACAGGTTGAGCGTTCGGCTTATTGTGCAATATAGTTTGATCGTAATCAGGTTTGCTCACTCACCAAATAGTTTGTACATGACATATCCTTTCCTCATTTTTCTTGCATTGGCTTTGCTACCCTCTATTATATTTCAGGACGGGTCTGCTCCCGTTAGTTTTGGTGTTTTGGCGTAGTTAGTTAGTTAGTTTTGGCGTAAACTCGTTTTGTTCAGTTTATCAACCACTCAATCCACTCCAGCACTATGCGCTAATCGATTTGTTTCGCTCTTACATCGCCGTGACAAAGTGAGGAAAGTGTTCATCGATGCCTACCTATCAAACTAGCGCAACCGCAGCCAGTAGTCCATGCGTTGATTTCGTTTATCTTAACCCAGCTGTACTTGTCAAGTTTTCATACTTAGTCACAGAAGGGAAGTAAGAAAGATGCACGTTTAGGAGTGACGAGGTAAATAGTATACGTCATTCATCTTGGAGCCAATAAAAACAGACCAACTTTCCCCATCCACCAGCATCTACTTTAAACTCGGTATAATTGTTTCCCTTGTGAAGGTTCATCATACTTCAGCATCACATTGTTGAAACAATAATAAAGTATGCATACCAGGCCGTATCAATCCACTGATATTTCATGATCAGCATTCTAAGTCTTCGGAAGAATTTACTTCAGTCACCACAAAGTTAAAGGGCGGAAGTGCACATTTGAGATATATTATGAGGGTTGCATTGCGGAAGGAAATTGTGAAATAATTTATGGAAAAACGAAAAAAACCTCATTCCCCATTTACACAGGAAATTTTTTTGAGAAAACGGGACCTTGAAAAGTTTACTTGAGTTTTGACACCAGGGATGCTGTATACTGTCAATTTAATCATCGACGTCGGTTTCTCGATCATCCACCATCAAAGTGTGACTTCAAAAATAGTCAGCAAAGCAAAGCAAAGCTGAATCTTATAGAATAGTTTGCCGACTCAATGATTTACGTTGTGTTCGAAAATTAATTTATGTTAATTGTCACACTTTTCACGCAATCAGCCACTGCTGGATAGCTGGGATGTTCCATCTGAAGCGGTCTGACTAGTGAAGAGTCATGGGCATGTTTCACCGTTCCCGGATCTAAAAAATTCTAGCCAGCTCCACGTAATAATGGTGTGCAACACAAAGAACAAAAGTTCTTTGTGAATATACTTTTGGTGGTCAGGTAACACTTTTGAAAATGCTTTCTGTCCAGTCTAGGTCAATGGCTTAGCAGTTGTTGAATCCTCTGCTGTGTTCGATGATTGGTTGTTTACGTGTTCGGTCCCCTTACATTCACCTGATGAGTCCCAATATGGGTGGTGTCTCAGGTGAGTAAACTGTCGGTATTCTGATCAAGGCACTCGGATAGTGAGTATTTTTCCATTTATGTGGCACCATAGTTTGCCTAGTATTTGCCAACACGTCCATGTGTTTTGTTCACAAACTGAATGCCTTATCTCCTCAAGTTCAGTTTGCTTCACGTAAAGTTGAATTATTAAGTATCCTGATGAATCTGGCGAACTCAATGTATTCAACTACACAAGGCAAGGCCAAAAATATAAACTATTTTGGGCGCAGAGCGTGTTGAAACACTCTGCATTTTTTCTGCGAAAGTTGTAACAGTTCTGATTTCCATCTTCGACTCAGACACCTCTTGAGACATCTTAATTTGAAACTTTAGATTTCCACAATGAAACTCTGAGTTGGCTATCAGCTTATCTTGAGCGGATTGTCAAAATACTTACTGAAAAAAAATGTCAACAGTTATAGATGGGAAAGGTGAACACAAAATAACCCAATTCAGCTCAAAATATAACGCAAGCTACCGGTCAGCAAACAGTTTCTGTAATTAAAAACAGCTGCGTACTGGAAGACGAAGTGTCTTGCACGGCTGTTTGATGCTGTAAACTGCAGTTCACATGGGTTCCCATTAAACGGAACATCCAGCGTACCTAGCAGAAAGCCAGTGTTCAAACGTCCCGGCAACCACATAAAAACACTTTCTGAAAGTGAGTTAGCACGTGCTTCTTTGTGCTACAATATCAGTTAACTGGCCACATATTTCGGAAGACACTAAGAAAATGCTTATTGGTTTATTAAAATACTTGTTTATTATGTGGAAGCCAAAAATCGTGAGCGTTTGGTTAGCTTTGTTCTAATATAAGATCGATTAACTGACCAGTATTTTCATTTACACAAATTCGATCACACAGGATAGGACCAATGGAACTGGAATACATTTGCACAAGATGATAAAAATTCACACCAAACTTTTTTTTGGTAATGGAACTCAACTCATCCTCTTAATCAAACATCCTTGTGCTGCGTGCTACGGATGTAATCTCGACCAGCGAACTGGGCAGTAAACTTGGCGAAGTCATCCCTAAACAATAAATTCAATGAAATCCAAAACATTTGGCATTTTATCAAATATTCTACTTTTTCTCATTAGAAATTGATTTTAGCCTCATCTGGTGAAGAAAGAATGAGTATATCCTTGATATGCCTCTACTTATAGGTCTAGGAAATACTGGTTTTCACATATGCCGTCGCCAATTTATGCGTGCTTTACAGATCCACCGCTACCATGAGGTTCCCAGTGAAAGACAAACTGGCTGTATATATGATCAGGTTCTACAGGTACTCGTTCGGATTCTGGCGTCGAGAGTTCTATCTCGGCCGTTTCCGAGCAGTAAGCAAAGATCCTTCTCACATGCACTGAAACAACAAATCCAAGCTTGATCCCTATCTCAGCTCACCTTAACGACATACTTCACTGTACGGAAAAAAAACCCAAATAATCTAGAATTAACCTTCACAGACTTTGAGATACCCTACGTCAACGACCTTTGGGACCGTTAGAGTTAAGCAGCTGTTATGCAACACGAGAATTTATGCTTATAAGAGGATAACACCTTTTTTGAATTTGCGGTAGCCCAACGTCAGTTTAACGGCGCTCCGAAATTGAATGGCGACGCCATGGGTTTCTACCGAATGATGCTTCTGTCTCGATTGACCCCACTAAACCTTTTACACCATGAAAGATTTCCTGTGGCCTGGAATTAGTGTGACCATATATGTTTGTAA
Source organism: Opisthorchis felineus (assembly GCA_004794785.1). Lineage (NCBI taxonomy): Eukaryota > Metazoa > Platyhelminthes > Trematoda > Opisthorchiida > Opisthorchiidae > Opisthorchis > Opisthorchis felineus. The sequence goes on along the minus strand of SJOL01009403.1, from coordinate 632,795 downwards.
AGCATTTGTCTAGATGCCTATTCGTGAAACCAACTCAGCGTTCTCTAAGCTTTTGCTGTGATGAACTATTTCTGCTCCCTGCCGTCTCATCGGGTATGTAGCACTGGAAGATTCCGTAAGTAGAAACCATTTAGATGTTTCCAATAAAAGTTCTTCAGTTTGAAAACCCTGCTTGTTATTCTGTGTAATGAACTTGGGATGGATGCCCCAAACAACAGAAACCATCCAAAGATGGCAAACAACTATGCAAAGCAAATCTCACTGTTCTCACAGACTATAAGCATGGTGCAACCGGAATTAAGCACGTGATTCCACCTGCTTACGGTTACCAGTGCAGATAACTACCTCTAATTGGCCCACTTAGTTTGATCCAAAACTGAAATTCTATGACTTTTGCGCAACACTCATTATCAAGTAAATTTAGTAAAACTAAGTGTATCTGTTTTAACTTGATTTAAAACAGGCGAAAAGGACTGAGCTGCGGGGTTTATTTCAAGCAAGATACGAAGCATCTGAGAGCCTATTTAATCGAGGTATTTCAACAACAATCAATTAAACGTTAATTTGTGCCCAAATTTGTTTTGAACGTGTTACCCAAATGAATTCACCTGAATCTCTCGTTTATGATTTTTTCGATCAATGCGTTCCGTCTAAACAATTAAACCTATTGTGGAGATTTTGTCCTGTAATTGCACATAATCCACGCTGAAAAGCCGAGAAGCACTGTACAGCTGTTTCGTCTTTATTGGGAATCATCAGCAGTGCCCAACTTGCGAAACTCCAGAGCCTCGAACCCGTGACCTCCTGGCTAGTAGTTTGAACAATTAATCGTTCAGCAACGAGCGGTTTATAATCAGTGTGAGTAACTCGCACTTAGACAGGATATAGAGCCGCTTATCCTTCAATCACGGAATGCACATCACGCGGTCAGACGTGTTGACTGGCTTCTCGAGCAACGACGTCTCAGGTGGAAGTTTTACTTATCGGGTGAAGTTTACTCTTCCACTGAGCTACTTATAGATTTTTGGTAGTGTGGGGAGATTTTGGAATTTTTTTGGAGATTTCGCCGTGTAAGTGCAGATAATCCATGAAGAAAAAGTGTTCAAACTACTAGCCAGGAGGTCGTGGGTTCGAGACTCTGTGCAGTTTTGCGAGATGCGCACTACTGATGATTCCAAATAAGGATGAAACAGCTGTACAGTGCCTCTCGGCTTTTCATCATGGATTACTAGACGAACTCTCCGCAAAAATTCCAGAATCTCTTCACATTACTAACAATTCAACTAATTTGTCTGTGTTCCAAATCAAGGCAATAGTTGATTGAGTCGGTACACGATATAAAGTCGCGTGGCTATGAGATGTGAGAGCCACTGGTCAAGTAAACATTAGCGGCGACGAAATATCTTATTTTGATAATCATCAGTACATCAGATTTGCATCGCTTTTTTGACTGACTTAGACACAGAACAATACTATAGCTTTCGGAATTAAGGATGACGCTTGTGCTTGTTGCATCTGTTTTTGTACCTACCCCCTGTAGAAAATAAAGTTACAACGAAGAACGAAATTCAGATGTGTATAACTAACCGGAAATCGAACGTCGCACGATATCTTCTGGCCAAAGTTAAGGTACGGTTAGCTTCACGTTCAGCAAACGGCCTTGATCAACACTCTGCGTGCACATAGTGTTTGTGCTACGTTCTAGCTAACGTTGCCTCAGCAGAATCTTCAAGGTCCAAGAGTGATCAACCATACAGCCTCACCGATAGTTATGTCGTGGACTGGATGACGCTAGGCATGTATCGTTGTTGTCAAGCTGCTCTGTTCCAGCTGTGTGATGCGTAGCAACTTTTGTGTAGTTGCTCAGACATTCCCTGACGAAAGCAGCTTCGTATTCTACCAATGTAGTGTGCACCGCAACTGCGGTAGGGTGATCAGGTACACTCTTGGACGTAGTCTGAAACCGAAATATATATATTTCGGTTGCGAGGACCGCGTGTGACTATGAACAATTTAGGGCAGATTTGAGTTTTACCCAACGTTATTAGTGACGTTATCGCCCTTAAAAGGCAAGTGAAGTAGAACTTCCCGCCCAGAACCGGTACTAATCAAGCCACAAGTTATGTTTGGTCCACCGCCCTTTACGCTATAATCAAACAAGTATTTCTGGTGCACAATCAAAACTTGAAACTGTTAGCTTTTTTGAAGTGCCGTTATTTAGGACACAGTAACTAGCAGATATTCAGCCATCAGGTCATCGGCTTACCTAAAGGTCGACGCTTGACAACTTTTTCCAGAAGACCTCATGTGGAATTCTACGTTCAAATCTCGCTCCTAGACCTTTTGCAACTAAATATAGTGTTGTTAATGTCTGCGAGTGCTAAAAGTCGCAACCTGCGTCTTCTTGCTATTTTAATGAGATATATGAACAGGGACCCAATAGTCCACAAAAATATTTCATCGTGTGCAAAAAAAATTATTCCGCTGTCGCTTTTTGACTATGATTCCTCTCCAAAAGAGGAAATTGTGCCGCTAACCGGCAAAATTTGAAACTTATTCCAGCCAGACTATGTAACCCTATTGAATGAACTGGGCGAATGCAGCTGTCAGTATGGAGAAATATCAATTGACAAACCAGACAGCAAACTAATCGACAAACAGGAAGAATGCTAATGAGTAATTTTAGAAACTAACCAGATAAAAAGCAGAAATTTATATAAACGCTTAAACTGTGCGCTTTCTACATTACCTTTTCTACTAGCATGACTGGAAAACAAACCGTGGAGTCTTTGTAAATGAAACCCAGGGGCGACTGTCACTGGAACCTATACAGCTTTGCTTACGCCGTTGCTTATCGATATTTCACCACCTTATTTTATTCTCTATAGTAGATGTTTTGCTTGATTCTTAGTATCTCAGAAGAAAAGCGGTGGCTTTTAATGGAAATATTTATGCAGTGACAATTTACTTTGGTTTGAATCCGGAAAATTCCAAAATATTTGCCCTCAATGGACCCGTTTTCAAAGGTGCCAAATTTTGCCAGTTATAGAGGCAGATGGTAGTTAAATAGTGTTGTTCAGGCACCGTGGTACCAACCTGACTACTGACTAACACAGCTGAGCTCACAAATAACGAAGGCTAGTATCGAGTCTGGAAGATATCAGAAGTGAGCTCAATGCAGTTACTACATACGAATGGAGATGGACCTCTCAGTTTACCTCGTTATCCAATTTTCTTCCTCTCACACTGCAGCGATACTTAGGCACTGTGCCAGCATCATATTTTATTCAGCGATTGCTTCTATCTGAACGCATACTGGTTAGACTAGTTCCTCGGAATGAAAAAAGCGTACGTAATCAGTGTCACCTTAATCCATAAGCCGTTGCTCCAGCTGACTCGTGTAGAAAGATGGTCATTGAATAGGATTCCCAAGCAACTGATACATCAGAGATTGAAGAATGTCCTGCGAAGCTGAGGAAAGCGAAAGCTACAATACGGAGACATGCTCTAGGTGGGTTTACCATTGATTGAAATTGTGGATCATGAAAAAATAGGCCGATGGACAGGGGCACCCAATGAAAGTTCACGCACATGTGTGAGGCTTTTAGAAGCCTACTATGTCGCGAGTTCCGAAAGAAAGTACTAAGTACATGCCACCTTAACCTATGGGACTGCCCAGTACATGGACACAGTAACATTGACAAAATGGGAATTTTTGGACATCAGCTCTTTTGCCCTACGTAAGCTCCTCATCAGGATAAACCAACCTCTAATTTAAGACCAGTTTATGCCGATCCTGTGGGACTAGGCTAGAACTTTACACTTTCTTGGGGATCAAACTCAGTCTCCCATGGTGACCACTCTAAATGTACACAGTGAACAAGTCCCCGAAAAAAATGATCGGGAACAAAAATTCTTATTTTGGGTTTTCCAACGAGGCACCAAGTAGGTGCATTGTAAAATTAAACACATGCTAAACTTGTTTTCAAAGTAGCTGATGTTCCCAAATATGATTATCGGCTATATGAGTCGAACACGAAACTTTCTACATGGGGTTGCTGTCATGAGAGAGACATGGTAAATTTGCCCGTCACCCATGATAATGGACATAAATAAAAGCATTGGTTGTTAGCATAGTGGAATGTAAAAATTTGTTATCTATATAGCAGTAAAAGATCGAACTTGATGGGAAAAGCACTTTTACCCCACTTGAGAGAAACTTCTGGATTTTCTTTCAGTCCAGCATTTCTCCAAATTTTTAGTTGGTCGCCACTTAGCACACACTGCACAACACCATCAATCCTAATGTTTTGTACACTACTTAAATATAGGAGCGATTTTTTGAAGGTACTTGTTTCACACTGGTGCCCTCAAGTCGACCCTGTTAAAATGGAGGCTACTCTTTTCAAGAATGTCACTATAGTAGTGTTCCGCATGCCACGTGCATTGGCTGATACTAGCTCTTAAAGAGTACATGTTCACGCCATAACTATTTTTCTTGACGCCAATAAGGTAGTTCCACTTTGAGGTCATGGTGGTGGACCCCACCGTAATGATTCTGAAGTAAGTGCTTGCAAATTTATGCATTTTCCTGTGATAACGCACAATTCGAAAATCATAAAAAAAATTAGCATAATATGGGCGTATTGCCTAATGAATTTCGTAGTGTAGGGAAGGTGTTTTTCTGAACGTAACACCCTGGAATGGGAGGGTAGGGCCACATTTCATGAGCTGTGTTTCAATGATCCAGTGTAGCCATACGTGACGCGCGTAAGAGCTCATGATTATTAGACACAAGCGACTAAGTGTTGCAAATGCACCACAAGTTTCTGTCTGCCGCTGTCGGTTTTCAACCATCCCCAGAGACCATGGAATCATAAGAGGTCTAGCAAGGCCCCAGCAACTGGGAGTGTACTGTAGAACGCCATTTCAAAAATGCGTGTGTTCTGATCTGAGCGTAAGCTTGTTAGCAATAAACAAACTCAAACCATTTAAGTGTACACGCAACATTAGCCGAAGATTCACATGTACGGTGCCCTGTACGATATTGCAATAATGCATTGATATGCCTAGCCTGAAGGTCTCGGTGTGGCAACGCCAGTGGAAATGTTGACCAACAGTCGGTTGGCTGCCAGTCTATTACCAGTTTCCAAGAAATTATTTCCCTCTCAAGAAAAAAAACAGCCCCACTAAAAGCAGCGTAAATCCGGTCTCCTAAGATGGGCTTTTAAGTTGCAATGTGTTGAAAGTCTGCGGTGGAGCCTCCCGTAGTGGATGAGTCTTCATGTCTTCGTAGCACAAAGCTTCATCTCACCGGAGCCCAGAATGCGCTAGTGAAATATCGAATGACAGAATTTCATGCTGTTAAAAAGTATCTTGGTTAGAACCATCCGTCTTTTGTCTTTCTATGTGGCGACTGTGAAATCAGTTGAAGAACAATAGTTCATAAAATTTCAGATTTAATGACACCATTCACAGCAGTTCAAGCTTACTCTTTCGTGGAGTGAATAAAAGATTCAGTCTGTGCAACTCTCGAACTCAAAGGACTAGTTGTGATCTCATCCAATACTGACATCTAAATACACCATCACAACAGGCCATATTAACATACTGGCAAGTAATGTCAAACTAAATGAAACCGTTAGCTATGAGAACCAGAACCTATGTTGTGGCCAACGGTGGCACACTTGAAATCCGTAGAGTTTGTAATAAACCGAATATCTGTCACAAATAAGTTAACGAAAACAAACCTGTTCGTTGGCAGTGCACTGCTGACTCAAAATCAGTTCAGATTTTTACAACGCGCCGTATCCGAAAGCACGCACTGTTTATCCGACTTTTCATTGTTCGGAGGATTTGCAGCAATTATACTGGTACACGCACACCACCATTCAGCTCACAACCACTAACGCAGTCTACACACAGCTTCAGAAGGACACATTGATGATATGAACGTGGTTGTTGATAAAATATTCGCAGTCAACCCGCTCAGCTCAGCGAACAAACCAAAGACTACCCACGTTGTCCGAACTATCAACGTTCTCCCCATCAGCAGATGACTAATATATGATAAACGAATGTCCAGGTAACACCGAGAGCACTTAAACAATTCGTAAGAACAGTGAACATACTTCTGTCATACATCAGCCAAAAAGCTCTATATTTTAGCGGCAGAAAAATGTTCACAAGTCACACGAACGCAGCTAAAATGCTTCAGACAAATGACGTGCACACAACCCAGTTCGAACAGATTTTGAGACAACTCTTGCGTACGAGTTTAGGTCAATTGTTACCAAATATAGCCGCAGGGTAGATCACGGTATCCAAAACAACCGAAGCCAATTTTTCATTTCTGATGTATTCTGGGCGCGAAAAGGTCAAACAAATTATTTAGCCGGTGATAGCAATACATGATTTGAAAGTCATGACAAGTCGGCCGGTCATATGACATACCAGGTGCACTTTGTAGTCGAAACACCACATCCTTCTGAAAGGCTTTCGTTCCCTGCTGGCTCATTTATTTTTAACAGTCCACACCAAAGGCAGACTTCTCAGGCTTCGTGCTGATAAGTAGTGCACAATGCATGCCGTTTCTGGATTTGAATGCTTGGCCTCGGGCGTGCAAGACGGGAGTGTTAAAACTGCCCGATTAGGGCATGAAGGAACTCCAGACAGCATATTTGAACAGACAGAGTGTTGGGGCATGAGCGTTTTCTACGATTTGTTCTCTCACTTACTTAAGGATACTCTAAAACTTTCCTACAACTCTCCTATCTTGACAAGTGAGCCAGTCGAGCTACTCAACTAGAACAGCTACCGAGTCGACGCTCGAGGCACTGCAAACACACAAATGTGTTGCCTGCGCAGTTTCGAGGTTTCACGGCCACATGGTGAAAAAGGCCTCTTATACAGTGAACTTGTTATGCATCCACAAGTGACAAATGCTCTAGACTTCATTCAATGCAGTCGCATTCCCTTCTTGCCTGCACAAAGCGTGCTTTCAGTTTACACTTACGTGGACAAGGTGCCGCTAGGATAACAGAACTCTACAGAGTAAGCTACTTCACAACCATTGGCCTGGATGCTTGGGGATGTGTCTGCGGCCCCGATACGGTTTATTAAAATGCAAGTCTTTGAAAAACATTTGTACTTAAGTCGAAACGCAAAGTCACTGAACCAGACATTGCAATTAGCGCAATGTACGAATATAAAGTTCTGATCCAGCAACAGAAGTTTGCGGACAGTGAAAAATTAAGCAACAGTAGTTGACTCAGTGGACGATCTGAACTTAATAGATATCCATCCAACCAGCATTGTTTTGATAAGCAGTCTTCGGAACACTGGAAGGCTTATGCGCAAAAGGTTGTTACATAGAAGCAGGATAGGCCTCGGGCAAACCCGCATTCCTCTTGTGCTGACTATAAACTCCGTAGTCTGTACTGCTCAGTAAATCAAATGGACCTTCAGTTGAATGCTGAATGCATTGAATACTTCCACAAAGAATGACTAAATTAAAGAAGTGAATGCCAATGTCTGCTTTCTGAAGTCACAACTTATCCAAAGCAACGTTCCTGCAGACAGAAAACGCTTGTCTGCCGTGTCAGTGGGGATAGATTATGCGTTGTGAATATGCCTGAACAAATTCACAGCACCATTTCCAAGGTTTTCATACCACCCGTAATCGATTGCATTAGTCCAGATTGAACGATTTTCTCTGCCACCACTCAGAGAAATTTATTGCTTGGCTTTCCTTATTTATGGACAAATTACGAGCAATAAACCTTGTTGCACAAAACGTACACTGAAATCTACTTTCCCAATGTGCTTCGGTATTTGTGCGCACGCACTGTTTAGGGATACTTGACAGCTGAGCATTCGGCTGAGTTGGGGGATATTTATTGCGCATTTGCGAGCAAAGTCTGTGAGGAAGCTGTGGGAAGTTTAACGATGGCATCAGAGAAAGAATGATCTAAGCGGAGTCACTGTTATTTCAGGTTGTAAGTATTTGAACAACAAACATGATAACCTGCTGAAAACAACCGTAGGCATCACATTGTGTGCAAATTGTGTGCGCATGTGAATTCAGTGTATCTACTTTTGACAAAGTGTTGTCAGGGTATCAAATTTGAGAAACCATATAATGTAACTTTTTTCGGGTAGCCACTTTAGTTACACGACTTTGTGAGTAGTGATCATGTGTGTTACTCCTCCGCTTCTAAAGAAAAGCCACTGGCGCTTTCCACCGTTTCCAATTTGCAAGCCAGTTTCTGACTTTTACTAAACAAGAGGGTAAAAATATTACGTAAGTATCTATTTTTACCTGTATGGTTGCCAACACCGTGCTACAAAAACAGCAAGCTTGCGGAACTTTTAGAGGCAAAACAGTTTACTATTTTGTCCACATGTAATAGGAACATTTGCGTCAAACTATCGACCAGTGAGTGTTCGAAAAAAAACAAGAACTTAACAAATTACTGTCACCAGTTTTACAAAATATCAACAACATGTAACTCTAGCTTCCACCCTGGGGTGCGCGATAGCTTTTTTACATGTCTGAATGAAATGCCGAATTCATTCTTTCAGTAACGTCAGTCTGTAGCAAAAATGCAAAAGACAATTTGCAGCTGTTGTGAGTCGTCACCAGTGTGCGTTCAGCCCGCTTCTATAGGGTTTCCCATTATTGTCTATCCAGGTGGGAGTTTAAACACTACCCTAATCCAATGAGTGACTGAGCAGCAAGTGAGCTCACTTTCAATTAAGCGGGCTTTGGCGCCACTTAACTGTCAGTCACTCAGTTTCTGTCACATGCTATATTGTTGAATGTCTCCTCGAGTGATCATTTATCGAGGAAGACCAGAGTAAATGCTTGGACGTTGTTACGAACAGAACGAATCAACAATTACAAACCCACTTAAACAGGTAACCGTTCTTCCAATAGTCAACCTTAAAACTCAGTCGAGTTTTCTTGTCTTTGGGTTGCCATGGCGTGCTCTCTATAGACCCCACTGTGGCTTGACTTTTTATGGATTCCAACTCTTTTTCGGGTAGCAGTGGCTGCCAACTCTCATAAGAGTATACCTGATTACGGAAAATTGCATCTTAATTTAATTTTATATTCGGTTGTGCAATGAGGCAATAGTATTAAAAAAGCACATTTTGTGACATAGTGTTCTCTTCTACCCAAAGCGACTTAGTGAGACTAAATATGCCGTCCTTTAAGGTGAAATAGTTTAGATTATTGTAAACATAAACATTTATTTGTAAATCAAGAGACTTTGCTGAATCCTCCTTCTCCATCGTTGTTAAGATGAAGGCGTTACACACAGGACGCTTTGATTTCCAGCCCAGAGGCTGCTCAAGGAGTCCCTGTGTTTTGCTTCAAAAGGATGCTACACAAAAGCTGATGAAAGCTGGAAATCTCACTACAAGTTTTGACCTTTTTCAGCGCATCTGGTGGGTCTTGTCCCTTCATTGAAAAATGGCGATCGGGGAAACTAACTTAGGTCCATTCCGTCATAGGCAACATCGGTAATCGTATATATAGTGCATTTAACTCGGTTTAGGTGTCGTGCACTACACTCACTCGCAACCAACTACATAATTCTATCCCTGTCACTGCCTCATCTTGGTTTGTTATGTGACAAGATGTAGTTGCTAAGGTGCTTGATAAAAGATGGCCTTCGTGGACTAGCGTTGCAATAGTACAAAAAAGCTGACCGCGCGCTGATGTCAGTAAACAAAAAACATCCGGCTGAACGACGATAGTCTGGCTCTTGACCAATGCAGATACCCCCTTGAGACAGCCGGCTTCGTGAGCATGCAAGTGAAACGGAGTTGGTGTGATTCTCATCACATCCTTTATAATTGAGAACACATAAACAACCCAGTTTTGGAAAGTAAACCCCGGTTATCAGTGCCTCCTAAACCTATACATTTACCTTTACATTACATTACCCCGTTTATTTTTATTCCGTGACACTTCATTCCTTGCAGTTTTCCCCTACTTGTACCGATCTCTTTGTGTCCTTTCCAGTAGCAGCAATAGGCTCAGGCCTTCCCCACTTCTCTTGAACTATTGCATAATTGCCAACTATACTCGATGTTCAACTTGGTCAAGCTTGCTATAACTAAAAACATACTTGCTGTAAGCAGAGGCCTCCGATTTTCTTATGCGATCACTGCACTATGGCCATTTATTCAGCGATGTAGTCAAAAGCAAACCGGGTCTCCTTGTGGAGGGAAACGTTTGAGCTTGTGCGTAAAGATACGACTTTACTCGCCGATATTTTTGTTCTTCACAACAACACGTTTTTAATATATCGCAAACAATTCAGTGTGTTGGGGGCGAGTTATATAAAAACTGATGAATTTTCTCCACCGCTTCGCAGACATTCTCAGAGTACGGATGACAATGGCCTAGCAGATTTAAAGGTGGACTAAAGTCAATGATCTGAAGAAATTATTGAAAAAAATCGAGATCAGCCGCGTGAAAGTAATCCACCCACAACCGTTGTTCGGTAGCTAGGACTTGCATGAGATACGAAATGTCCCGAAGCAGAAACGTTACAGCAATCCCGAACGTTGAACCGTCTATTTTCATATTTCATCATACCAGTGCTTTCGAAACTGAATCGGCTTTGGCAGAATGGATTACAAGATACAAAAAAATGCCGTAAGAGACTCAAAGGTCTTCAAAATTTCATTGGGAAATTTAATGTATGCGGTTTCTTCTACCCGCGAGAAAACTAACTCCACGAAGATGCTTGGTAAGCGCACAGTTAATTGGGGAGAAGTGGCCAGTTCCACTTAAAAATGTTATGATTTCAGGAAGGGAGATTAAGTTCTGCAATTTCGCCAGTCTCATGAACTGTTCGTATACATCTGAACTCAGCAAGAAAAGGGGTATACTTTTGCACACTGAAAATAACACCAGTTAAAGCATTATGGCTATTTGATCGCCAAGCCACTAGGGCTTTTCGACATGATTAAATGGTGATCCTATCAGAGCAAGGTGAGGCTTGTCACAAACAGAGGAACCTGGCCACGGAGTTTGAAGGAATTGTTTTAGTTCATCCGTATTTTTCAAAATTAAAAAAAAATGAATCTTTGAGGAACAAATGGGGCCATCTCAAGTGTATCATCAGTTTGCAGACTCTCTCCTTAAGCAGTTACTTAGCGCAAACGCCACTTAAGATGATGTAATTACTCATCTTTTCCGAATCCTTCTTACTAGCATGCACGGAACTTATTGATTTCTGTTTAAACAAGAACCCCTACCAATTAGTTGACGGTGTTGTCACTGGAAGCCTTCTTGGCCCAGTTTTGGCAGACAGATTAAGGGAGTAGCTGAAGATCAAATTATGTAGATCCATATACGTGACCGAGATGTTTATAGACCGTCGGTTGTAGTGGACAACATTTAACGAATCATATAATACCCGAATTCATGCCATGTACGTATTAAATTTATACGTTGCGTTTTATGGCACATGACATTTGCATTACTAAAATATCCTAATTATGAGGAAAGCATCCCTGAGCAAGTCGACATTTAATAAGTCTAACTAACCTGATAAGTATCTAAAAATTTAAACGCTTTTATCCCACAATGTTTAAATCAGCCTTCTTTCTAAGATTTGTCCAGCATAGTTTAAAATGTGACCGTAATAATATATCAGTCACAATACCGTTATTCAGAGGCATTATCAAAAGTACTCTTGAATAAAAAATGGATGGTGCACCTAACACAAGTGATATTTAGATAAGGCTAAAATGACAGACTAGTGTGTCATTTGAAGCAAGCTCTCACAACAGCATTCAGGGCTTCGATTTCATTAGTGCGTAACAAGCTGTCACAAATATCATTGAAAACCAATTTAGACAAACTAGATTGTGTGGTTGCCTCCTCATGAGTAGGTCTTTATGCAATACAACGACGGTAGCGATTTAAAAAGTGTATCGAGTGGAATCCCCCGCCACTTGATGTATGAAAGATGATGATGGAAGAATCCAAATAATCAAGATGGCCGTTCACAGCCGTAAACTGCTAAAATGGCAGTCACCTATCAGACGTTACCGAGCCTGTTCCGATTTGATGAGGCAAACCTAAAATGTGCAAACAACTGGAATTTGTGGCTTGCGCCGCCCGGCCTTGGTCATACTTGCCTTGAACCATGTGCGCAGCCCTTGTATGTCCGCCTAAAATTTCCTAGGGTCTCATGACAGCTTCGCGGTGTAGTGACTTAATTGACTTATGTGATTTCTGTCTAAAAATCTCGACTTTGAATGTACGTAAACATATAAGGGAATGTGTAAGAACGACAGTAAAGTCATTCTTTCTGCTTTCATTGGATTACTCTTGCGTGTAATAACAATGTGCGGAAGAACGCAGGCGGAATATTGGTTATTTAGTTCAGCCATGGTTATTCCTTTACCACTGAATTGAGACATTCTTATTCTTTTTTGGCACCGGCCGAAGCAACTTTTAGTGACTGAAATCAAGAGATATTTGGGAGCTCATATCAATTAAACGCGGTCGTAAAAGTAGCCCTAACCGATGAGTAATCACGAAATCGCTGCTAACAGGAACACCGGAAGGCTGCGCATAGGTGATATCGCTCTGCATACAAACCAATCGGCCCATCAAACGGAACAACTGCCAACAAGATGCAATGATGACATGTAAATAAACCAAGTAAAAGTACGCATTGAACTAGAATTTCATTTTGCACCTGATCTGTTAATGTTCAGTCACACGTTTGTAATTAGTTCAGGGAACTCACATTTGGTTGACGCCCCTAGCTAATTGGGTTCACTGAATTTACATGCATTATATATCCTTCCCAAGGAGACTAGTAAAATACCAGGCGCAAGAACCAAACCATATATACAATTTGATTTGGTGGAGATGTAATTTGTCAGAATTTGTGTACGGCTTGGTCAAAATTCAGTAGAAGTCGCATGAAGGTGGTCCCGTGGATAAGGGAAGCTTAGTTATGATCGCCTGGCTAAATTAGGGAAGGAATTGGCTGGCAGTTTCAGGGGGCTGAATTATGCACAGCGAGATTTGCAGGAGTATATAAAATTGAACTACCTTAATGGATTTATCGCTAAAGCAGATTCTCTAAATCATTAGCACCATCCTACGTAACACAGGTACTCAAACTGGGGACAAACATAGCTCGGCCTTTCCTATTAGAAATAGTATTTTATTATTTGTGCAGAAATCGATAGCTATTAGGTGTAGGGTACAATACGCATGCTGACTAAGGAATGCGAATAATGATTCTCCACACCATCCGGTGCTACTCAATAAATAAGCCCATCCTCATTATTTTATCTGGGTCAAGCTTGCATTTGGTCTGAAAACCGCTGATAAAATGTTCAGTATCCTGCTTTGCATGAAATACGATTGCATTGCTTTCCTCAAGACACTGGGCACTGCACTGTGTACTCGTCTTTTCGTACTGTTTAGTACAAATACCTGTTAGGTTTCTCCTAGAGCCTTGCTATAGGTATTTTTATATATGCATGACCTACTCGACTGGCCTGAGATTAAGTATTAAATACAGTCGAGTTCCAGACTTTTCATTTTGGATCCAGTGCCGCTGAACTGCCGGCACAAACTGTATAATTTCGCGGGCTTTTGAGCTAAACCGATTGTGATCGTTGGTCAGTTTTTTTGGCCAAGAGCGTTTCATCACCAATCGAGATGATATCATCAGTGCGTTGTTGGGGAGCGAGTCTAGCAGGGTGTCAGTGTTTGTGTTAAATAGTGGCGTGTGTGATAATATACGCGATCCTTGCCGTGGCTGACGTCCTATTATACTTGTCTGTTCGGTCGGGCTTTTCTCCTGGTTGGTCTGTTATCTTATGTCTTGCTGGTCTGTTATCCTGTGTCTTGGCTGGCCAGTGTAGATGTCAACTTTGCACTGAACCCCTGCTCTCGCCTGCCGGTTGGTGCTTGAGTGGCGGTGAAGTAGAAAGTTGTTGTTAACCATTATCAATCACACAACGACATTAGACTGTCCACGTTCCTGGGCCCTAACAAGACCCTATGGCGGCCGAACGGTGAAATAAACGGCAAAAGACGCCAACATTCTCTCATAATTTTTTTTCGCTATAAGTGGTCCTCAAAATTTTGCAAATCCTAAGGCAGCAATCGGACACCATAAAACGCTTTCACTCGAAGCACTTAGCCCAACGAACAAATCAACCACTGTCAGCACCACCTGAGCTACCAACATTTTACTTAACCACTAATCCGAAGCTAATTTCTTCATTATTGTCAACCACCTCCGCTATAGCCATGTGGCCACCATTTATGGTACCTTAGACTGCTGTGAAACAAGTTGTCCCTGGAAATATCTTCTTCTGGCAATGAACTAGACACCGCATATATTAAGTAACGTTTTGCGCGCTACTGGTTCCACAGCTATTGGATAAAAATGTGATTCCGCAGCTAAAGTCAAACAGACTTGGCCGAGACGGTCAGTTAAACAAATTTTTTATTGCAATTACATTTTGGAGACGACCTGTAAAACGGAACGTTCAAAATATTTGAATATAGAGCACTGAAGAAAGAGCTTGCAATAACAAACAAATATCGGGCACTATTAAAAAACTGTGAATGAATTGGCGCATAAAGGACATGTAAGTTGTGTAATTTGTTTCATAACGTGATAGAATGAAATATGCGAATCATTTTTATCTACATTTATTCACTGGCTGTGGAGTGGCGCTATCCTGTCTGCTTCAATTTCTAGCGGATTTTGCTCACGTTTAGCCTGAGTGGTTTCCTATTTCTTATATGATGCGGTTTATGTAAATTTGGTTATAGTAATCTCTGGATGCAAATCAGTGTAGCCGGTAAATTTCTAGGTTGGGTTCAGTAGCTGTCTGATAGGATGTTAAAATTGGCAGTCTGCTCCTCGATATTTTCTGAAGGCAAACTAAACCGTTAGTCTATAAAAGTAGAATATGGCAGCAATGAACACAGACTTCACACCTAAAGGGTTTAGATTGCTCTCCTGAGGCGTCAAAGAACTGAAACAGTTGAGGGAATCCATAAATCACTTTGGAGTTGAAACTTCAAAGTGCGATTGACTTTTCAATGCAGATAAAACGCAGTTGACGTCACTGTGAAAAGGCACCACCCCCTGTACCGATTGCAGTGGTTTGGCAGCCTACAAATGGCGTTCAAGACGCACAGTCACAAGTAGACGGGCAATCTCTCGAACCCTCTTCAGGAAACCCCAGTCAAAACTGGCAATTGTATTCACCATGCGCAGATACGTAGTGCGATGTGAGGCAATCGTTCCCATCTTTTCCGCTGTGGTGTAAAGCTGAGGCATCACCATCGCCTCTACTCTGGTATGCGGTAGCACTAATGTGTGTCATAACAGGGATAACTGAAGGAGTGATTCTTCATATATCAGGCTCTACATCTTATATGCTAGCAAAAGCCCTCTCTCTGTTGATTTTGCGCTAAAATATATTTCAGTTATGTGGAATGATCAATTAGGGCCTAATCTTTATATTACAAGGAACAGCCATGTAGTATCGAAAAGTGGTCCACTTAGAAAATGACAATATTATAAACTGGGGATTCAGCAGCCTTTCTTGAAAACTCAGTTTATATGCACATTAGCGTATTATCGAGATCCGTTCAATTTGGATTCAAGTAGAACATAAGGTTGACGGAAACTCGGGGACTGCGCCTACCTGATGAGCCCCAAGAAGGGCGAAACCGGTCGTGGGCTGTCGAAGAATTTTAGCAACCTTATGAGTAGAGCATCGCACAAGAGTAATTCCGTCAATCATTTGCTGTTAACACCAATGATACACCTAAAGCACGAAAAATTTTGATCGCATTGCCGAATTTCGTTGAAGCTTTTAACCGTCCTCAAGCGTCATGTTCTGTCCATCTTCTGACAAAAGCGCACTTTACATGGAAACTTTTAAAAGCAAAACAGCGTAGTGGAATAGGTGGTAATGATCCGACTTCTTGGTTGCCAAGGGCAACCTTTTTCGAGGGTTTCTACAATTCTAGAAGTCCTTGAAAAAGGTTGTCCACGGCAACCGAGAGGTCGGATTAGGCTATGTTTTGACTCTAAAAGTTTCAATATTACACACCATACGACACGCAATCTTTTTAACAATTTCTGAGCCAAGTTTGGTCAGAACCTTCAAAAGCGTACTTTCTTTAAAAAGCAAACGGAAAAAGTAAACCACGAACTTTTGTGGAGAAGAACCTCTGGCCCTGTATTGTCTGACCTTCAAAACTGCCTACAAATGGAAAACGATAACCGATTGCGTATTTTGTGTTTGACTATCATGTCTGGGAGTTTACTAACAATAGCACTATTGGCGCTTAACAACGTTAAACAAAACAAGCTGTCCAAGAGAACGTACCTCCAACAAGATCACAATGCCTGCAGGTCTCGTCAGCCTGTTCTTTATTGGAGGTAACTATGATTTCTAATCCGCCGACTTCATTACGCAAAGTGAACATTGTCTCAGTGTCCGCATTACAGCGCTTTTTCACAAATTTCCTGAAAATAAACACGTGTTTCGTTGTCCCTTGTATTAACTCACCAGTGTCCTATTACACATCGTAAACATCAACTTATCCAATAATATATGCACTTAGAACTATTAAGAGGGATAGCACCTAGAATGTATTCTTTTTATTGCGATGTTTTATTCCTATTTAAAGCGCTATTTGAGCAGCGATAGGAATTCCCATAGGAAAGCAATGAACAAATTACGCCCTAGGCGTCTAACTGCGCACGGAGTCTATGAGTTGCACGTGAATTGGATTACAATTCGATATCAGGTGTTTAAACCAACAAGCTTTACTCGTCTGTAGAGTCAGAGATATTTTGCGACTTCGCGTTAGTCCGTATAAACCAGAGCGACCAAGTGACTTGAAACAGTACGTTGTGAAATAAGAGGGTCCGGATATGACTTTTGACATCAGCCAATTCGGGCAAGTATTGTGACCAACGCGCTAAAATTTAAAGGCTCCACGAAGATATACGGAGATTATGACAAGAAGGCAGTAACACTTATAAATAATGATGTGCTCTACTAAAGTTCGTCTTACTGTCATTAACACGGACCATCTTGCTACTGTTTACCTACATTTTATTCCCCCAGGCCAGGAAGAGACAGTAATTTGTTTGAATCAATATTGAATCAGTACTGATTTTGTTTGGTCTGCTAAATATCTGAGATATGCAGGATACGATTTCCAGTTGTGCGTAAACCTTACAATCAAATAGAACAGGTCACGCTACATTTGTCAGTAACTGGTTCAACTTGGCGATACGTTATTCCAAACGTGCAGTATATACCTAATATGCTATTATTACACACAGTAATAATATGTTTCAAGCTGAGAACCAAGCCGAGAGTCACGTACTGCGAGAAGGTAAGTGACTGAAGCATTTTTGCGCTATGAAATTACTTTTACACTAAAAATGTTCTAATTCTGTTAATGTTGTTATCAAAACTGTTTAATATGTCAGTGAAAAACATGTGAAATAACTTAAATTCCCATGTCTTAGTCAGTATAACGGGGGTTAAAAATGAGCGATGCCCTAGAGAATGATCAATACACAGTTCATATTTACGATAATATAATTAGGCGTCAACAGCTCATACACTGTTTGACAATAAGATGAATTTCAGATGAGTGGACGAATGGATTGGCTGCAGGCAACGAGAAATCACTTTTCATCCGTACTGAAGGACGCCTATATTCACTTACTGTGTTATTAGCTGTTTATTTTTCCTTAAATTAGATATCTGTCGCTTGATATTTGGTTGTCCGAGTTGATTGTATTTTTTATATGTAACCAAGTGTTATTTTCAATTGAGTTTTGGTCCTGCAAGTGAAGCCAATCTATGCTAAAAAGCTTAAGCGCATTGTACAGCTGTTTCATCCTTATTGGGAGTCATCAGTGCGCATCTCACGAAACTCTTTTGGAAAGTCCCGTACCCGAAACCTCCCGGTTAGCAATTTGAACAGTTAAACGTTTGGCTCTTGACAAGAAGCCGCCGCACGAATGCACGTTACACATGGGATCACATCAAACCCTCTCAGAATTAATCATCTTTCTTCTGCCATTTTGTCACCATTCTAGCAAGTAACTCCTTTCGGCGTTCGCAAAAATGTTCCGCTGCAAAGTTTGCTGCCGAGAACATAAAAATCCAGTCACTCCAAAGCTGTAAGCGCTGTGAACACTGTAGCTGTCAGAACCCGTAACTAACTAGATATCAGGATTTTCAAGCTCTGTGAGATGAATTTTGACGACGGAGAGTGATTTAATGGAAACTATACCCAGATTCTCACTACTTGGTTAAAGTTTGTTTCATTAGCTTTGGTAGTTCTAGTTTCGCTCCAATGTTGCTTCGATGTCTTCCGCTCTCATTGGATGCGATCAATGGAAAAATCCATAAATAATGCCATACAGTATCCAATGTAGATGCAGGGCTGTTCAGAAGTTAAGAACGACGGAAAAAATTATCCGCTCACATAGCCTATATGTAATTTAAGCTATCTGAACGCTAGAGCAAAAGTCTGAAAAACTACATTTGAAATACATGATCAGAGATTTGAAAGGAATCTTCTTACACGGCATTCACACACCACATGAATATATTATGTCGATTGAATTGCACAAGAAATTTACAATCCGCAGCGTGTTTTCAGTTGTGTGCACCAGAGGAAACAAATGATTGCTTGTTTTTTTCAGGTTTAGCTGCACAGTGTGACTACCTCACGTGAATTGAGAGGTGGTTCGCGCTCAGTTGGTATGTGGAGTCTATGCGTGTCTATGCGATGTTATTGATCGCATGCCAAGCAATTTTACAGGTATTTATATCAAATTAACGAGTTCTAGAAACGTTCACTCTAACCCCATATTCACACCCTTTGGAGGCCAAGTCGCGCATTCTGCGTCCGCGGAACATATGGACGATTTATCCTGGGATACCGGAAAATCTATTCATGGAAGTCGTTAAGCCAGTCATTTATGGCTGACCTGTGATCTTCAGGATAATGACCAAGAAAGAACCTTGCTTATGCATTGAAAGTGTGCAAGATATCCAACGACACTATAGAGGAGTTACAGCTTGAATTCATTGTTCTCCCTTATTTGACAGCACTGCTGAGGTCACTGGAGGCATATTTGAAGATTAGGTGGCTACTAAAGCACTACGCAGACACTTGAGTTTTACGGAATCACGACGTCTTAGTTCCCGTTTGTCTTCAATTGAACACACAACCATTTGTTTTTTATTACAGTTAATTTTCCTTAAATTCAAGGAAAGGATCGAGATTATTTACTACTTTTGAAGAAGGTTGGATGATACAAAGTGTACAGTTGGTTAATGAGCCACCACCGATTCCTTTACAAATCTTGTGCATGATGCATCAAATGTAACCTTAAAGTTCAGATCACCCAGCATAAGCGGCACTCCATTACGTTGCAGGGTGGTTCTGATCTATCATGTCTTGATATCTATCAAAAGTCCAGGCTGCGTGGGAACGTACAACATTTACAACATTTACAAAGAAGCACATCTTAAATTATTTACCCTAAAATATGGAATACTGAGAACGGTAGGATAGGACTGCCCATTATTCTGAATTTAGTGGGCTCACCTTATCTGCGTCACATTACACATTTTCTTAAAACAGTCTGTTCCCAAACAATGTATCAGTGGAAGGCAGTCATATATGAACGTGGGAGTCCTGACTTTTCAGTCGCCTGTCAGTGAAACTTCAATAAAGTTACTCACAAAACGGGGACTGTGCGCGTCGTATTCTCATGTTTCAACGTTAATTATATATGGTCAAATGTTCTCCGAGTTAGTTGTGAGGAACATTTTATCACCGTCCCTCAGGATACAACAGAAAAACCTACTACTTGACTGATCACAATATCATAAAATGTGCGCAGATGTTTGTTGGGATAGTATATCATTTTCGAAGTTTTTTGTAGCAAGCGGGCTGTAAAAGTAGCTGATAATTTTTATGGTTAGTGTCATTATTCCGAAACCGCGTTACATTAAAAACTGTTTCATAGACAAAATAAACGTTGTACGAGTGTATAAAAATATTCAAAACTCTCCTTCCTCATTAAGACATCTCCTTCGTGAAGAAGCATATACGTAAACATGTATGTAAGGCCTATATCATAATGGGGAATGAGTCTCCCTTGAGGTTTGATTAAAAAAACGTCACCCAGCACCCTCCACTTTTCAAAATCCAATGATTATATCTTTCGGTCAAACTACAGTCATATCATCGCTTTTTCTAAATTAACTGAACGAAAAAGACCCACAGGAGTGACAACATGCCCAAAATCACCTGCTAATACTAATCGATACAATTACTTTTTGCTTTTACGGCTTGTGAATACGATAACAGACCTACAAAAGGAACCTAAAGAGAGGATTTTTGTGAACTGACAGCTGTAATTCCGTGTGATTCCGGTCAGACGCATGAAGGGACAATGCAAGCAATCTTCGTTAGTACATGTTTGCTTAATGTGTATGCAGCTAGTTGTTGAGCGATGTAGACCATAGGTATCATGATCATTTACGTACGACTCAAATATGCACGGGCTGTATTCAACTCGAAAACACCGCCACAAATGTTCCAAGAGCCCGTTAACTTTCTGATTGAGTCTGATTTGTTTAACGACCAATGGATTCGGAGAACACTCGCGTACCTTTTAGGTATACTCCGAGTTATAATGTGACTTTATTCAGTCTGTCCGTGCTGGCATTATGTGGGCTGACTTCCTCACATCTCTAAATGGACACCCAAAATGTAATATTTTCAAGTCCCATTGGAATAGATAGGTGTTTATTAATTTGTGAATTTGAGACGAAATAATCAAGCATTAGACGATCCCGCTTCCTTACAGCTGGTTACTGAAGATGTATCTAACAAGGAACGGTCACTCTAGTTTGCTAGAGTTATTATCTATGGAAGGTAACTATACCAATGCATGGAACTTCAAGGAACATCTTATAGGTGGTGCCTCCAAGAGACATTTATATCCGGTGTAGTGTCAGCCTAGTGGCCAGTCATGTGGAATTGTAATAATTGACCTGGAAAGGCCCAGTTGATAAGATCGTCAATTAAGATTTTTGCTGGGGGCTCCAATTCTGATGGTGAGGTAAGAGTTTGTTCCACTATCAAAGGCCAAGGCAGATATTTTATCATTTTAAACAATACTAAAAGGTAATACATGCAGTTGGTCACGATATGATTTTTATCCCGTGCTTCAAAGTGGAATTATACGCTTCTGATTGACGGTGAAAAATTATCAAACATTTTGAATGCACATCATAAACGAGAGATTCAGCTGGGTTTCACGGGAGTCTCCCGCAAAACCAAATCGATTGGCAAATGAGTGTAGTTAGCAAACATTTATCCACTTTTATCGTCGAAGTAATGAAAACAGAACGAGAAAATTTGAAGGATTGCGCTTAAACCACACTACTAGCGGCTCAGCAAAGTAGCGTAAAACAATACATCTGCAGATAGAAATTATTTCTGTATATTTTCGGATGAAGCACAAAATATACGAAAAAATTTTACTGTAAAGCTGATCACGAATTATAAGACTACGTGGAAATTAAATGTCAATGTTTATATTGTCGTAATTTCAGCTTTAAAACTTTAATAGCTCTTTCGGGCACGCAACCAGATAGAGTACAATGAACACATCTTTCTCAGCTAATTTCTTCGGTTGATTTTGTCAAGTCCCGTTCGGTTGGGTGGTTTCACTAACGAACCGTAAATCTGTGGCAATTGCTGACAAGTATGGATTCGGCGTGCAGCCCACTGAATCAACTGCGAAATCGTTTCGATAATATGCGTTAACTTTCCTTTTGGTTGACACGCGTGACTAAGAACTACACATTGTTTTTTTCACTAAATGTACGTCAAACGCAGATTACTTGAATTTTTAGTTCTTGAAATGTCGGTTTCTTCCCTATTTTGATCAACTGTTGTGAATACGTTTATGTTAGACTTTATTCGTTGTATCTCGATTCTCCAATTATTCCATGCCAAGAAGCTGTCATAGGATCCACTCCCTTGGAGAAAAGCTGTCCCGCCGTGCCACTACGACGTGCATAGAAAGCAGGAAACACGGTTGGTTTCACTGCCAGCCTTTGAGCAGAATGTCAGAATAGATGTACCTCAGCGTGACTGACCACTAACTATACGAACGGGAGACAATCGTGTTCTTAACCTCCGACTTACCATTTGGGAAGGCATTTCGTGATTACATTATGACAGATGGATTTTCACTATCAAAATCAGTGAATAATTGGCTCTTTATCATTTGAAATTAATTGTATGAATGATCTTCAAAAAGTCTGTCAAACTGAGAATACAACCTCAAAGATAAAATAGGAGTGTACGACTCCTACAATCCTGCCTAAATGCATGGAATTAGGTTTGCCCCCAGGGTCCTCTACGGGAAAGCATATAGTAGTTCTAATCAGCATATTAGCGCGTATGAAATGTTATACGAATTGGCTCTATTTCTCAAGTTTCGTAATCAGAGGGTCTAGTTTCTTTCAAAGTGCCTCTGCTGATTAACATGGGTCAACTATAATTGAATTTTGCGGTAGGTGAAATTTGGGCAGCTTTTTCCATTCTCGAGGCATTATATTCCATATGTTCAATCCTTTGAATGAGCTAGGAAGAGCTACTCGCGGCTGCTGAAGTTCTGCAATCCTTATTATTATATTTGACAGCGGGTATAGTGTAAATGCCATCAAGAGCTCATAGGCGCAATGCGGTTTTGCGTTGCCAACCGGGATGAAAAATAAGACAATCTCCACAAAGCGTATTCCATCGTGGGACCCAGCTAGTTTCATCGACAGCGAATATTGGTTAACGTGTGTGTTCCTACAGCCGATTGTGCACAACTTTACAGGCCATCCCCGGGTTTTATCATGTTCCGTGCCACTGCTCTTCACACAGTTTGCTTTTTACCCAATTTTACTCAAATTGTACATCATAATTAACAATGGCGAGTAGCGTACTGAACATCCGTGGTATGCAAAATAGTAATAGCAATTGAGAAGGTGAAATAGGCTATATACTTTAGCACTTTATATGCGCTTGTTCCAAATGCGAATGCACGGCGACTGATGCATTTTTAATCAACTGAAGTACTGCGAAGCCTTATGGCTACTTAGTAGCCGGTTTGGTGCCCCCACGAAAGGTCCACTTGAGACAGCGTCAATTTAGTGAGCGTCGACTTCATAGTTCTAGGGAAACGGGGTAGTTAGAAAGAGGCCAGCTTTTTGACAACGAATCAAATAAGCTGTGTGAAAATTCACTATTTGAGGGGTAGAATGGTAACTCGATTGCCATAGAGCGGCCACTAAGCTGCGAAAGCTGAATCTGCTTTAACATTTGAGAAAGAAGGTTAAATACCAGCTGCGGAGGGAACCATCATCTGATTAATCTTTCGTGACGGCAAGGGTTAGAGCTGTCTTACCTAACTTGGTCGTGTGTATGCAGCCAACCTGAATCACAAGTCAATTTACAGCAGTCATGCCAGGATATATATGGTTAGAAAACGTTCGGAAACGAATAATGGTAGAGTAGGTTGACAAAGTGTTTTGAAAAACCGGACCATAAAAAGAAACAAAGACTACACTGAAATAACGACATGTAATTGAAAGTGACTAGTAACATACCAAATTCGAATGAATGATGAGAGTACGTATTTCTAACTGATGGTTGGAGTTAATGTCAAACGTGATATGTTGCAAGACACCAAAATTACCACTTGTGGTGAGCTTGATTTACACCATTTCTGGCCGTCGACCCTCATATGCAAGGGCGGAAGAGGTATGTGCACAACCCGCCATCATTTGCAGACGCATTTGGTGGCGCCACACAGGACGCTTATGTAAGACTGGAGCAGAAACTGCGTCAATATAGTTGTCCTGAAATCAATTTTTGAGAATATCAAACGAATGCCAAACAAGTGAAAACCACAATAAAGTCATAATCCCTAGGCTTTGATTACGCACATCTGACCACTTTCAATTACCATGACATAAGGGACAAACTGTAGATGGCTGAGAATATTTCACGGCTTCGAATTACTCTGATATTAGCAATTACGTCACTCCTTGTACTCGGATATTTGTTGTTTGCCGTACCTGCTTCATAGTGATGGGACTACTAGCAGATGCTCCTCGGAAATACATTTATTCCGCCAAAAAGCTCAGAGTTGAGGATTCTATCCAACCGACCAACATTGTGTTACCTGTAGTCAGCTACAGTCAACATTTCAGGCTAAAGGATATAACACAGCAGTTGAATGTGAACCCTCCTACCTAGAGGAATATGGTTCAGTATGGGATTGCCCGTTTCCAAAAGGATTTGTCTTATTTCAGAAAGTAAGCAACCCTGATAACCTGACAGGTTTTCTTGGACCCTGATGACACATTTGGCTAGAAAATAGATAGTTCGCACTCGTCTTAGATTCTAACTTCATTTATCCCAAAGCTTCAAAAAGCAAGCCAATCTTAGAAAAAATGTTCGCTCGTTCCCCAATGGCGCACTCAATAAGGAAGGAGCGCTGTGCTAAATCTGGAATTTGTATTTGGCTACACCGCCAGAATAGAAACGGATAATCAGCACTATTGTGGAGTGACATGAAGTAAGGCACTGTGTACAGTCACATAAATCTAGGCTGGAGATGAACCATCTGGAGGTCAAAAATGCAGCGTCAAAGTAATGACTCTCCAGAATACAGCAAAAAAGTAACCATATTGAGGGTCTTGCATTGATTCAGGTAAGGATATCGCCGTTTGATTTGATGGTTTTTAGGCAGTTAGAGTAACTGCTTTTATTTTGGAGCCTCAAATATAATTTTAGGAATCAAAGAAACTCAAAATTTGTAGCGTGTAACACGAGTACACTAAGTCCAGGCTTGGGCGAACTACCTTCAAAAGTGGCCTGTAATAACAGCCCGGGGTAGGCACACATATGTAGTACATTCCAATACGCCCGATTCTTTTTTATCTAAAGGACAAAACAAGGGTGTATCACAGCGACACCTTGCTCTACATTGTATTTAATTAGAGTAAACGTGCAGCCCTTCTGAAATCCAGCTTCAGTATCCACCTGTTTATTCGAAACAATTCTCTGCAAAATCTTGTTGTATTTGCCAATGATTATGCTTTAGGAGCATACTTTGATGCAGACTAGCAGCATCTGGCGACAGTGTTTGTTTCTGCAGCACTCTTTTTTGGTCTTATCACAAATATTTCTTGGACACCTTCTTCCCCCTCAACTCCATGAGGAGAACCAAAATTTGCAGAACGTGGAGGTAAATGATAGTGGGATGGGAAGTTAACCACAAACCAAATGATCAAAAGTAGTTAAACTCCCAAATTTCAAGGGCTAGCATTGCATCTGGACGATGTGAGAAACGCACTTGAAATAATCGATATCCAATATTGGACTAAAAGTTCACCACTTTATGGTGTGAGCACTTTCAGCTTTTGGAAATGGTTCCTTTAGGTCCTCGTTGACGGCAAAAAAATCTGATTGTTCAAAACAAATTTCAGTTTCTGTAATAAGTATCGGTGACATTACAAATTGGAAACTTGGCACAACTTCATATAGCTGATTCTGTTGAGTAGGTGCACTCATCCGCACTCCTAAAAGCACCGAATTATATGAAAATCTTGTGCTTCGGCATAAGCCGCAAACAAACGGGCCATTTGTCTTTAGAAGCCTCAGTCATTTTTTAAAGAGATCAAATGTTAAGCAGTTATCAATCGGCGATGTCTGATTACCTATCCTTCATGTAGGTGACAAACCCCGCGCAGACTACTAATGTGCATATTCAGTAGTGAAACAGTGCATCTGGTCCAGAAATCTGGCTAAAAGATGCGGACAACTTGCGTAGTGAATAAATGAATGGTTGATCTTCATTGTGCAGTCGACGTCAAAAGTTGACAGGGTGAAAATGCTGGTGGTAGAAGGGAAAAATGCTAGCTTGGAGCAAGAGATTTTCTGCGGGGTCATTCACGGAAAAGACATGACATTGGCCATTAATAATCGTTTTTTCTAGGATCATGGCATAGTCGTCACCCATTGATGAATAAGCTCAGTCACACGTAGGGGTTAAGCTGTCTCACAGCTGTGTTTCTTCCAAAAATTATGCAGTGTATGTAAGTCTTATGTTTCACATGTATTAATGCAAGCAACATGAATTTTGAATTGGGATAGATACACATAAACTATTTGGCACTGACTTGGCACTAAACACACAAAGTCTTACTTACTGGACGTCCTACGTGAATTCTTATCTTCTGGTCACAGCACGCCAAGCTTAGGTGAGTTTTTTAATTCTAGAATGCCCGATCTTGGGGACTTCCAACATTAGCGGTTGCACAAATTCTTCCGAACGAAACATGAGCCAATGGCACCCAGCTGACTCAATCCACACCGGGGAAGTGTCAAAATCAACAACACAACCCAATCCATTATTAGTAATCGGAACAAATACAAAATGACTACACACTACCACCAAAAGCTGTTAGCTATGAAGTATCCTACAGCTTTTTACGCGTATAAATTACGGGTATAAATCAGGATTTGGTGCCACGGCTCAGGTTAGCTCAATTTTAGAAACCGAGGAAAGGAACTTCTTAAACACCCCGGAATTTGCATCACATTTAAAGGTTTTGGCGGGGAACATTTGTGTGGAAATTTTTAATGAATGAATACGGCATCTTCTTGGAAGATTAGAGCAACCAGGTGAATGATCTCCTTCTTAGACAGATTACCCGTATTTTGTGAGACGTGAGGATGATTTGAGGTTTCATCTCTGGACATGATCCTCCCGGAAAACCACCCACAAAAAGCCGAGAAAAAACGCAGAGCCGGCTGTTTTTTTTATGTGGTTCGTTGAGGAAATTTGGGACGGTATAAAGATAAACAAAACACACTATTCGAGATATCGTGACACATGTATAGACGGAATAAACTACACATAAGGCTGTTGAAAACTCTTCGACAGGCCACGACCGGTTTCGCATTCTGGGCTCATCAGTCAGGCGCAGTCCCCTAATTTCCGTCAACCGTATGTTCTACCTGAAACCAAGCTGCAGGAAATTAGCAAAATACACTCATTTCCAAACACGTTTGGCTTTGTGGGAGACCCACCCCGAACCCAGCTGAATTTCTTGTTTATGATGTTTTTAAACCACTGACTGTGCTGCACCAGGCCGCCTCATGTTTTAGTTGAAAACATCATAAATTACAACAATGTTTCCATCACTGAAGCCTCTATAAATAAAGAACTCGACAGCTATACAACTTCGGAGTCATGAAACCGTTTTATACCGGAAGCTGTCGAAATAAGAAACCCTCTGCACGGAATGGGCGAAACTTTCCAGTTTAGTGCAGAAGACATTAAAAATGAAATACTATATGTCACTGAAACGGATATGGTAGTGGACACTCACTTCAAGAAGTTTAGGGTACCATCACAGCTAACACGCCAACCCGCAAAATCAGTGATTTTTTAATATGATTAGTTTAACGTGGTGCTTATTTAGCTTTGGATGTGTGCATACCATCCGATGGATCACTTTACAGCTGAGATCCCGATTGTACCTAGTACAGAAGGTAGATAATGTAAGGCAATCTACAAAACCCAGTGTTTTGATATTCCATGACAATTACTATTGATTTCTTTGTTGTATAGGCATATACTTTGTAATTTGTTCATTGATTTGTCCACTTGAATTGGAAGAGTTAAACGGTTAACTTTTGAAGCTTTAGAATTTGGAGAGGAAGGGCGGTGTAACTGTCCACATCTAACAATATTCTTATGGCACTTTGCTAGTTTGATCTCTTGTTAATGATATTTGAAGTTTTTTATATCATTGTATACATCACCTGGAGAATAATAAAGACCATTAAATTACAGTTCAAACAGTGAAGCTTAAATCTTTTACCCGGTTGAATGTATCAGATGCTCTTGAATTGTTCTTAGTTAGGTGCGAAACTGCATACATTGTCCCTAAGAGAATTAGGTAGCAAATCGTCACCTAATGGTGAACAGTTACCTTGCCGCCTTATGTACTCATCGTTTCTGGTGGCAAAGTCAGCGCACATGCCTAGCATATCGTTAAAGTAGTTCACAAAAATGGTCATCCAAATTGTTTTTTCTTTGGATTTATGTCTAGTCGTGAGTGTGACGGTAAATATTATTCTGGAATAAAGATGGTTTTCGTCTACACGAATGACACAGATTTGTAACTCAGATGTTTGAATCATCTGCCTGATCCAAAAGTACGCACCTTTGGGCCAGAAGTTTAGTGGTCACGCTGCCGTAATATATTTGCTCAATCGCGTGTTTTCACTGGTTGTTAGCAAGTGTCCATCGCGATCTTCGTAAGGTGCTGTTGACTGACACTTTTAAGAGGAAGCAGATTTCGTTCTGTGATTTTGCTTCAAACATCAATGGGGGATCTTATTGTGGGGAAACCATTTGTAAATTGCTCTGTGTTGTCCAATATGGACCCCCACATGTACTACATTCATGAAATCAACGACATCCCTGTTAGCCGCCTTGCAGAACGCAGTTAGCTTGCGTGCGCCACTTGGCTGTAGGTATGTCCACCGTATTTGGCCAGTGGAGCAATTTGGACACTCATTCAAGCACTGACAACGTCATCGTTATTGGTGAGTAAATGTTTGTGATCAGAGTACCAAGCGCTTCGAACAGACAAAAATCAGACATCCATATTATCGCTCACGATCGAATGAACTGAAAGCAATTTTAACGAAGCAACACACTTCGATATCCGTAGTCCACAGACTGGAAACATACCAGCGATGACACGATGAAACGAAAACAACATGTATTGTTACTGGATGCTACAGGAGCAGTTGGCAATTGACAGGAATAGTGGCCGCATTGTCACAACAGCGTCCCTTTTAGGGGATTTTGTCTTGATTGGAGGCACAGCTGTTGTTAGCCATCTATCAGCAACCCACAAGATTTTCTAAAAAACGCACTGCTTCTAGCCATATGGAGCTACTTTACCCAGCTTGTTGACGATCATCTTCATTCTTTATGTGCTTCTACTTGTACGTTGTTGTGAGCATTCAGGTCGCGATTTTTCAAAACTTTCAAGACAGCCAAACGAGCTCCTCATTCATTTTTTTAAAAATCCCCACTTTATATGCACCCGGTGAATAACAAAATCAGGGAAAAACTAGCTTTCTTGATCGTGTGAAAGCGCTTTCCGTGGGGCTCGACTTAGTGCGAGACTCCGTCCAAAAAAACCCAACTCCATAGAAAAGTCAGGTATACGCTTTTCTCATTTTATTGCATTTTAAAAGTTATTGCACAGAATCATATACCGATTGCGATTAATTGGTGGATTAGTGATGGGCTAGGAACAGTCGCTGACGTGTCCCGATTTTCAGACAACGCATCGGTTGTGAGGCTTTAAGAGGAAAAATCGCTTTGTAACCAAATTTTTTATACCATGGTTACGATTCGAGCTTCGGCCTAAACTCATTTAGGATGACAAATTTGCCGATAAGACCTCACCGTGATCAGCTGATAATGACTTGCTTTCATTCCTATTCGCCAAGTGCAGTTTTGATGGCTTTATCGACGCCTAAGCTGGTCAGGTAATCTTCACTATGAATCTTAACAAAACACAGTCTGTGTGGCTGCGTAAATGCACAGTGCCACTATGTACTTTAACACCGGACCTCCTAGATCATTCAGCTATGAAGTCTACATCCGCCTATCTGTTTTGTGGACGAAAAAAGGATAGACGACATTCCGCGTGAGAGTGCGATCTGGACTGTGTGCGCACGGCAACCTAAGTTGACATTTTCCCTAACAGTACAACAGAACAACAGAAAAGTCTTCCCCCTTACCCTTTTTGATGAGTTCCAGTCGACCGCCTTTCATAAGAAACCCATTACACCCTAACGGACAGGTACTGACCTTAAACGAGCTTAAGATTATTCCGTCCATGATCGGTTTCAAGGGAACATTTGAACTATTCAGTATCAGAGTTTCACTTCATGTAGATTGATATATAAGTGTAACGTTTTGCTCATCACTAAGTGGATGGGAACGATTCCATGAGACTATGTGCTACCTAGACCAGGGGGGAGGATTTCATATATTTATTGGTGTATTGGCCTAATCAATACCGCTCCAGAATACCATTCACGTACCTCAAAGGGAATAATAAATAACTACAGGTGAGCCGTCCAACTGAAACGCTGTCAACTGAGGAACTATTCAACAACTAACCACGTGATATGAGTTTTGTGACTGGAAGAGGAGTAAGTGGCTACATCACACTGCTGAACAGCCGCTGGTGGCCAAATGGTTTAGTCTTCAACGCCACTTGGGTGGTTGCGGGCTCAAACTCCCCTGGAGAGTTGTGAGATGCACACTGCTTGTTATTCTCAATAAGAATGAAGTAGCGATTTAGCGCTTCTTGTCAGTTCGGCATAGATTAACTTACTTCACAGAATGAAACTTAAATGAAATTTTCAAAAGACCCTCACAATATCAGGAGAATAAAACGGCTGAATCTCAGTACATAAATCATTTTGAAATAAAGGATAATTTACACTATTAATGTCGAAGCACTGTGGTCATGCCAATCTACCTGAGTTATTTTTTCCTCCACAGCTAAACCCTGGTGAATATTTTTTTGACACAGGAAGCATGGTTTTGTACTCCTCGTTACATAAAATGCCCATCTCAAAGTTCGGTCGTTCAACCCGTCAGGTAGATAGGATGGGTGTAAAACGAATGTAGACATAGACAGCTGGCCAAGCAGCACGTGTGTATTTTTACTCATTATGGTGATGGCTGTCAAACCCGTATTGCCATCATTGGATTAGACTCGGTAATGCAGTTATCTTACTTCGAGGACATCGTTTAATCGACCGGAATCGTCTTTTGATTAACATGAAAATACAGCTTTGGAATCCACACTGCCTTCGATGTATACCAGATTCTAATCACTACGCTTGGCAGCCAAACTGTGAAGTATTGCCATAAATTGTCGGCTGTTTTGACATTTCCTTTGTAGCTATACCACGCTGAATTTCTCGCAGGTGGAAGAGGCATATTGATGAAAAGTATTTGCTCCATCGGTTCAGAAAGTGGGAATGATTGTTCAACTTATCGTCAAGGTCAGTCGGAGTAACAAATACAGCCAGCAGGTTGTGGATACAAGACAAAGAAAAACCGTTCCCTTGCCGACGATTGGTATGTTTCTTTCAACGCTCTGGCACACACCGAAAGTTTTAGCGGTATTATTGAGAGACCGATTTTCCGATTCTCAGTGAACAGCACTTACAGCGATGTAAAACCCAACGATGGGTTGAACGAGTTATCAGCTTCGTGGAATTAGGTGAGACAACGGCAGTGACGGCCTAGTCTGTTTGTCATCACAGACTAATGTAAACTCATACAGGCAGTGAAGTAGTCCACAGCAACAGTCCGAAAATGTGCGGATAGATATGGCGTAGTCTCAGCATACAGCAATACTGATTTGGAAATCGCGCAAGGTGGTAAGTGCTCCATTTCTTTATTCAGACAGTTTTCATTCCATGAGCGTGTGAATACGCTTGCCCTCTTTTACAGGACATACAAAAAATATTAGAAGAGGTCAAGACCATTTTATCCCCCTTGAGATCAGACAGCCACGACCATCAACATCTTATGAAAAGTTGGATTACCGGAGGCGAACCAAACCTGCTTAAAGCTGATCAGCCACCAATGTTCTGTATGTCCTACCATCACTTCTCTGTCTGTCCGGGAATCAGGGATGACTGATCAGTGGTCAACCCACTGAAAGCGCGGATTGCATTATGCATAATCTGCAGGTTATTGCAAATACGAAAACGCACAAGCCGAATCTGAATATAACATAAACAGACACCAGTATATTCTACCTGAAATTAGCCCATAGTATGTTCGAATTGAACGAATATGCCACGTTCTTTATCCACCAAAAGAGCTTATTTACAACATAATTGTTCATTTTCACGGTCACTATAACCATACATTTTGAACTACTCAGTTATTCTCCTAAGCCATAACCAATAAAATGGCAGACGACTAAACATGGGAGACTCCTCATTACTCTGTGCAATGTAGTGTGTAAACAGGAGAACCACTTCGTCATGTCACGTAATGCAGTCCTCATCACTGGCAGCTAAGTATTAAATCCTTATAAGTACTCCGGGGGTAAAACATTTGATTCACAGGTGTTCGTCCAAACAATTGCACATGCGTATATTAATCTTCCGGAGACGCTCTCACCATTTTCAAGCATTCAAACTCAGTTCTTTTTGAAGCTTACAAGCGAAACTTTCATGAACTTTCAACCTCAGTCGTTTGCTCAGCGATACTCTGTTTCGCACTTTCTTTGTTATGTGCTGCCAACAAATTACCCGTCAATGACTTTACTTACCTTACCAGTAGTTAAATACAACAGGCAATCAAGGTCAAATGTTATCGAAAACAGGTGATGCGCGAGAACGTTATGCGAACACTCAAGTCCGTCATAGGTCACACCCAATGAGCTGGTCAAAAATTGTGACTTTGAACGATCTGCGCCACAACGAATTGTATTCTTTCGGCAGCGTTGCAAGTGTAGCCTCTAAGTTTAAGGCGAAAAACTGATTTAACATTAGGATAAGCAGCTGTCAGTCCAATGTGCACTTCGAAAAACAGGTTGCAAAACTTAACCTATGCACCTAGGGGCTGATGAGCAGAGTGTAGCTCGGTGATTAAAAAGAAGCGTTATTAAAATACTTAATCTGGTCTACCTGGGGTGAATAAAATAGCAAGCAGGAGGTTTGATCTTGGCAGGTTAATAGAATAAAGTGCAAGCATATGACGCATTTCTCACAGAAAGTACTGCAAACATAATCAGAAGGACCGTTCACACTTCCATCAACTGCTTTTTCCCTTGATTGGTGCACCATTTCCTAGGCGACTTTTTAGGATTGGAAATTTTGTAAACTTGGGAATGGTAGTGCATAAAATCATGTTTTTCGGTTAACGAAGGCCATTGAGAGTTAAAGCCTAAAATATTTTCTGACGCTGTTTATCATAATTACTTTTTATTTCACGTCTGCATGAAATCGTAATAGGTATACTACTCAATACCTTATGAGAAAATTTTCACCTTCGTCAATGTAAGAAGCTTAAGTTCCTTCATGGCATATCGTCCACAGTACGATCACGAGAGCAGTTCGCCCCTGGAATGGCATGTAACCTGATGAGCTGGCCAAAACGTTTGGCACATGCTGCCCACACTCGTTTGTTCATGTTTATAGCTCAGCACCCGTTATCCATATTGTTTTCAGCTACCAGTAATGCCCCGGTTTTATCAGAAGATCATATACTACCGAAATAATGTTAGCTGGGTATCAGCACCACCCAGTGTTGTTTCCGATGAATACACCTATCTTAATGGGTCAGCCAACACACTCTGTGTTCGGTTGAAATTAATATTAGGGAGGTTGACGAACAATAGTGAGAAATAACAGAGCTGATTATGAATTCGCTATCGGTCCCATACTTTACTCCCCAATAATCGATTTAATAATTTCCCAGTATTCACTCTTCAACAGCAGCGGAATCATCTAACAGATAGGAGAATGTAAAAAGGTCTAGAAAATCTATCGCTGCACCAACACTCAGGATAAACCAACCACATCATGCGAGGTTGCTCGTTTCCGAATGAACTTGCCAAATGGTCGGTTGGTGTGTTGCTTGGGAAAAGGGTTAAACCAAACACATTCTCACCGCTGTCAGGCAACTTTTCCCGACTGTCCTGCCTGACGTGACGCGTACACCCCCTTTCTGATATAAGAGCATGTTTGCCGGCAGACATCACTGGCAACAGTATTCCAAACTTCGCATCGAATCCTCGTACAAATGACAGCTGAAAAGGTGTGCATGCTGTCAGTTAATTACCCCCTGGATTCTACTCAAACAGTTGGCTCAGCTGTTGTGCTTTTCTACAAAATGAACTGTTTGTAATTTTTCACAGCTGAGATCGAGTTCGGGTACGACCATAATCCTTCCTTCAGATAGTGGGTACATATATGCGATTACTATCGCAAACCCAGACCATTAGGATTTTTGTGGCCAGCTTTTTGAACGTATATCGCAAACTCTTTCGGAACGCAGCAATCTGTTAAGAACTGCTTCAGCAACACACCGAACGTCGCATCCCAACAATCGACTTCCATCTCAAAGCCGATCAGAACATCCCGGGGGATCATTCGAGTCACCCTTCGGTAGTTTTGAATGTGATAAGTTTCGTGATGACATAAATTAAGCGTGTCCACTTCTGGTAACGACAGTGCTATTTGTTTCCAGATATGTGTAGAGAGGAAGTACGTGTCACCAAAAGATACTGGTTACTTTCGCAAAACTATCCGGCTACGACCAACAAGCTGTATTCAGTTAGCTATAATATTCACACTCACTTCTTAAGACCACGAAAGAGGCAGGCGGTTGAAATAAAGTACCTGTTGGAGTACGCGGGGTGAAACACAAGGGGTTCGTGTAATGGGCGGGTAGAAATTCCCAGGATATTCCGTGGACGGTGATTTGACAAGCCTCCGTTGAACATACGGGCGCTCAAAATATTCATCTTTATTCAAAAAGCGAATAATCACATTTTTTGAAAACTCTCCTTTGCACCATTTGCAGGATAAATTTTCCAACGACTGATTAGTATGCCTTCCTGTGTATTGCATGTTCTTATTGCGGCGATAAACCAGTGTGTAATCCTGTCCCTAGAAAGCGAGTTTTGATGAATTTTGCCCACTATGTAGTCGAATAGACAAAAACAAACATGATTAAGATCCTTTGCATCGGGTGAATTTGCCACGAGCACCGTAGTCACCTGAAAATCTTGAAGCACAGTTCATTCCTACTCAATTTCGAGCCACTTCAGAAGGCGGGATTTACATTTCGTGTAGAAAGTGATCTGTAAGATTATCCAAAACTAACAAAATCTCAAGAATATGTCAATAATGGCGTCAATACTTCAGTTAGAAGTGCAACACATTGACAGTCATCCTACCACGAGAGCGAACAGACGGACGTCAACTTCACTTAAATGAAGTTAACTGGAGGTGCCCAGTTTTTCCAATTTTCTCCAGAAATGGGTGGAAAAATATCAGTGGTGCCTCATGTAAAAAACTCATTTCTGTCTAGGAGAGGAAGAGAGTAAAGACATAACGTCTAGGGATGCAAAAACAGCATTCATTCTTTTGAAAAGCTTCGTACCAAAGCCTAGCTTGGCATTTGAAGGGTCGGTAGGGTGCAAAACCTGACCTAAATGCATTTTTAGGATCTACACCAGTCAGTTGCATCGACTAAGGCAGTTTAAACCCATGCATATTTTGGTCAAAAACTGAGTTTATAGAATAAAAACCACACGTATCTCACTAGAAGGAAAGCTTGTCCAAGGTGCCCAGGAAGCAAAGGGAAAAAATGGGTTTCTTCGTTGTTCGTTGTCCAAAGTCCGTCGTCCATAGTAAGCTCAACCGCTGGATTTGCGGTGTAACGTAACTGCAAAATTTCGGAACCGTAGTGTCAAGTGTTACGCACAAGATGAATCTCAATGAGTGTAATCGGAGCACTGTGATGTGGTACCACTCTAGGCATTTTCAAACAAGTGGACATCTCCCAACAGCCGTCCCAGTTGCCTAGAGCTTCTTTGCGATTACATGCAGCGACGCCCCTGCACGGTACCGCACATTGGCGTGGTTCTTACAGATCCCTGATATAGTTTCTTTCCGGAGCCTTTTAGTACAATGTGGCGACATTAAATGAGTCACTACACCAGTCATATCTACATCAGTTACAACGGCATGTGGAATTTCATTTAGGTTTGTGCGATGTATCTTATTTTGTGGTATATTATTAATCTGAATGTAACCGCGCACAGCAAGCTTGATTGTTCAGCAAGATTGCTGACTAGGAATCTTTTAGGGCGATTTCGAGTACCCGAACGACCAGTAAATCATTAACAGTACTAGGAGGTTTCGCCCAGGAATAACCATAACTAGGCTAAAAGTCATCATAGTTATGCTACTCGTTATGTTAAATTTCGGTATCCGAAGACCACCACTCTTTTGACGTCTATCTGTGAGAAGCCTAGCTACCTTATTCAGTCCAGCAGCGTTACCATGAACGACCTTGTTTGCATGCTCCAGAAACCGGTTCCATCGAAGTACGGATAACATAAGACGGGTATGGAATGCAGAATGGATTTAATATCCAAGTGATTTCAACCTGGAGGTCACGCAGCTAGCTAGTTGTAATGGCAGGACTTTGGCGCATCGTGAAATGCTATTTTGAACTTACCTGCTGCATCAAATCGGTGGCATTTTAAGCAGGCTGGCTAACATCAAGAAGTTTGTGGAACAGCCTAGGTGCATTCGGGGCTGCTTAAGACACAGTGACTAAAATCTGAATCAAAACCAAAAGCAGTGCCAACAAACCTTTGGCATTCATAAGCGACAGCTTAATTGTCAGATTATTTAGGGACACTAAACGCTTGGAATATATAGTAGTGGCCCACGGTATTCTCGAGTCACACTGGGGTCAGACTTATATAATTAATAATGGTGAACTATTACGCAGCGTGGTCCGAATTGTGGCATTCGTGGACTATCATTTCAGGCGTAATTACAGCATCCTCACGTCATACCAAAATATTCAGCGTTAAGCAGGTGCAAATTAGTACATCATGTCTTCATCACATTGAACTCGGGACAGTTGAGTGACTAAGGCGCGAATTTACTGACCGAGAGGTCAGTGGATCGAACCGTACACAGGCGGCACGACTGCTCCTGTCTAGGCTTGGACAATCTAACAGTATCTCAGCTCTCGTGCCTCTTCTGGTGGCATGGCAGCTCAGCACGGAAAAGGTATTAAAGCTGAACGATTATCTGCATTACAATACTTGACTTCCAAGTTCCTCTGGTGCAACTCCCAGTCACAAGGTATTGCATTCGTAGAAACCTGACGTTGTTTTGCTCATGGAGCAATAGATAGCATTGACGATGTTAGACAGTACACTACACACGCAAATCCATGGCTTATTTAATGCGTGCAACCATTAGGAGGAATTTTTCTTTGGGTATTGCGTTCTAGAAACCCACACGACCCTTCAAAACGATGCGACATTTAAGGGCTAAGACGGTCTAGATTCAGCATTAAACAAACACAACATTGAGATACGTCCACAACACTATCCGGTAGAATATGTCTCACAAAAAAGGAGTCCACGTAGAGAACAAGAACATCTAGACAGTGCTATATTCTATGGAAAATAAGAAAACAGTGCAGTACCGAGCAAAGTTCAAGTACATCTGCAAATCTGCCACATTTTAAGGTGAGACATACGATTGACTCGTATGTATATCGTTAGTCAAGCAGCATTCTCTTCATAAATTGAACGACTTCACTCAAAAGGGAAAACTGGTATTTGATCCATTATCGGCTTGTCAAAATGGCCTGATTTATTGATCCATTGAACACACAAGCATCCACGTTTTCTCAGTCTGTTCTTTATGCCTGAGTCAGTGGTTTTGTGAATAAATCCACATGGTTTATGGGGTGATTCTAGTCTGCATACCCGGATCGCCGAATTATCGGTGTTCAAAATCGATGGATCATCTATACAACAGAAGTATACGGTAGCTTCACGACACAGCAATACCGATGTGAATGTTTTAGTTTGATTTTGAAACAATTACTGGGATGCATGCAATTTACCAGCATCTCATTTGACTGCCTACCAAAGACGTATAATTACAGGATCGATATCGGGTCACAGCAAAGTCAGTTGACCTGCACGAAAGTGGGTGGGGGGTATGCAAACAATCGACAATTGGAATAAGATGTGACTACGGATGAGGTTCTAGCCACATCAAACTGGAACAAATATAGAAACCTTATCTCAGATTTTAGGCAAACATTAGCAAGGTAGACACATTCTAAATGGCAGAAGCTCATGAGTTTCTCAGCCCGGTCTAGTTTGAATTCGCACGGCTCGCAACATGTTCCTGTTTATCTGAATGACTCTTGGCTGGCCAAGTAAAGACACACTAACAAATATACGATGACTTTTATGAAACGCTCACACCAAAAATGTTTTCTGTACGGATAAGCTCTGATGGACTGTCGCTTGTCTACCCGTTTGTAATCGCTAAAGTGTACCGGATAAATCCAACTGTACTATTTGCTGCGCAGCATGCAAGTGCATCGAAGTTCTTGTCCTTATTTTGTAGTTCAGTCGACCCTGCAGAAGAATAAGCCAGCATTTACGCCGTCTAACAAAGCCACTGTGAGTCTATTACTTCCCAGCTTTAGTGTACGCAATACACGCTCAAACTATAAAGGACTTTGTATGACAGTCCCAAAAGACTACTGGTATTATTACTTGAGACACAGAAGAGGTTGTCTTAAACGATAAGTTTTTTGTCACGTGGCGTGTCCTAAGTCTGTGGTACAGCACTCCAGCCCTCTGAAAAGAGTGAAAATACCTGGAGTGTGATGGAGTCGCTGCGAGCTTATTAGTACCTCTACTTAATGTGGCTTCATATTAGACCCATGGAAGTACCTTCTAGTATTCTGTCACCTCCCCATCGATTGACCCTGTCTCACGCGTATTCATATATTATCCGTGATAAAGGCTATTCTAAGCTACGTTTCCAAACTTGGCATATACGCACGGTAACCCGTTGTCCAGCCAGTTAGCAACTGGGTGTACTGACCGTTCTCACCACTTCAGGTGACTCATTTATAAGCAAAAGACCATTTGTTGTTATGCCACTCTACGCAATTTTCAGAGTGCTGATGATGTACCTTTGAAACAATTGGGTTCTCTCAGATTCACGCAGTTCTGGGCTTATTCGTCATTATTCGTCATACGCATTTCTGGGAATGCTTCAGCTATCAGGTTGATTTTAAAATTACGCTTAGCTTGTCCGTAACACAGGTAACAGACGACGGATTTATCAGGACGACATCTGCTGCCAGGAATGGAAGAATGATATCCGTCGACGCAATCAGCGAAGTGCTTGCGGTGCCCAATCTCATATTAATTTTCCGAAACGTTATTCTTGGAATCATGACTATGAAAATTCTCTGTGGATATTTATGATCTGGCGATAAATAATGTCTCTATCGCAAACAAACGTTGCCATACATTGTTTTGCTTAAAAGTCCTAATTTGTTTCCGAAATAATCGGTGTTGTCTTGAACGGAATGCATTACTAATAAGGTTGCTGAAAATTCTTGACAGACCACAACCAGTTCGACCCTCCTCTTCGAGTCTCTTTCGGGCTAGGCTTCCTTTCGAACACCGAATTTCAGGTAACTAGGGATTTATATGGTGTCAACCTGAGGCTCAGCGAGATCTCAGCCGAATCTCTTTCGAAAGTGCAGCACAGGGGCCACCTCATTTTTCAGATGCATTATATGTGGGACGTCGCGGTATTTTTGCCTGACGGAAAACAGCACCCATAAGGATGCTGAATACCCTTTGACGGCCCCCTGCTGATTTTACCCTTCTTGATGCTCAGCAGTTCCCCGAATTTTTGCAATCTAGCCGGCATTTCTTCAGAAAATTCAGCTGAACAATACCAAGAACAAGAGATTCTACTAAAACGCAGTTGTTTCCATCGTTAACCTAGCTTAGTTTTCTAGCAAGTATATTTCTTCAACTAGTTTTTGTTTATCCAGTACATTTTCATAGGGAAATTTTTTCTGCGAGCCACATTCAGTCGAACCCCTTTGTTGTATAATCAGCAAACAAATAGACAGGAAATTCATCCTACATTGAATAAAATTTTATTCAATTTGCCTGAAACGCACTCGTTAAATCTTAGACAAACCCAGCGGTTTCGGACTATTTTGTCCGTGATTGCCCACCACCTGTGGATCGCGATACATCTCTATACCACTCGTGCTCCGAATATCACAGCGGATGTCAAAGTTTTTCTCAACACATCCCGTGGCGGGACCCTAGCCAACTGATGGGGAATTTCCATTTTCAGAAAACTGGCTGATTCCCGAACGGCGAACAATGCTTGGAAGGTAGGGCATCGTAAATGAAAAACATACAAAAGTACCGGTCTGACTGGCATTTCTAAAAACCAGTGGGTTCAACTACAGCTGACATTATTATCTAATGGGGACATTACTATATTTTGGAAAAGGTTCTCAACAATGCAAAACGAAGGCAGCCTTGGATGAAAGTCCGCCAAGAGTGAAACGCCTACCATATGAATCTGCTGGCATGTTAGCTCGGTCCTTTAAAGACAAGGTATTTCATAGTTATTATTTATGTTTTATGACAATGAGTAACTGGTAAATTACAAAATAGTATACCGTATTATGCCATACCATGCTATAAAATATATTATGTAGCGTGATATAAAGTAGTACAACAATATAATGAAATGCACACTGACATCTACGCAATGTATTAAAATACTGCGTACGGTGGTACACCACTATATTAGAGGTATATGTCTAAGAAAGCATACTGTCCCATAATATAATGCCACAGTGTATTATAATACACTGTACTGCATTGCATTATGTCATACTGTATCTACTGTAATATATCTACATACATATATCATATATTGCGTCATATTATGGTACATCATATTAGGTCATCTTCTATCATGTTATATTATATTACGCTGCACCGTACTGCATTTAATGGACTGGAAGGCAGGAATGTCAAGAATGTAATTTCCATACAGAAAATCATCATTATATCGCCCAAGAAAAAAACTGTGCTGTCTACTTCCGAGCAACGATCAGTTCAAGTTTGTGAAAATAGTATACTATGATGGTCTAGTTTGTTAGCGCGACCGCCGGTACCTTGGTTAATCCGGTGAAAAATGCTTACAAAAGTCAACGTTCTGATGCGGTTCAAAGCGCACCTGCTGTATACAGCATCGTTAGGAATGCGGGATCCAAACACATTTAGAGCTAGAACGCAACCTCGCTCTGTCTTAGTGCTGCGCCCATAAGTAGTACCTCAAATGCTCATACCAGAGCGAAGGATTTTGACAACGTTGAGAAATTTCCTCTTCCAAAATTTTGAAGAGCAATTCACAGCACCTCTTCGGTCAGTGATACCAAAGCTTTCTGGAAGCCTGTGACTAGTGTTTATATGGGCTATTCCGTTTTCTGATTTTTTTGCAGCTGGCGTAGCATCCGTCTGGGAATTTACACGGCGATTCAAGGGTATTTTCCCCCAGAACGCCGGTGTTTATTCAGCTGAGTAGATTGCACGTCAGGATTTTGCCTATAGTGCGAAAAAGACTGATTTCTCGATAGTTGTCAGTTTTACATCAGCCCCTTTCCTTTGAACAGTGGCACGATTGTGGGGTCGTTGGACATTTTTCTGCCTTTTCAGTCTTTTAGATTGTACAAATCAGGCAAAAACTGATGTATTTTGATATCCGTTCACCTAATGTAAGCATTTCGGTAGGTAATCCATCTTATTTGCTAGTAATTCTGCATTGTAGCGAAAATATCGCATTTTGAATTCTCGCCGTTGTAGATCAGTTGGAAAGTTTCTGCCTATGGGAGGTTAAAGTAGCCATGTATGATCGTCCCAATTTTGTTTGGAATCAATTTTCAGAGGTAATTTTGAGAAATATATTTTCCGTGCAGCCAGAGTCTTCAAACGCACTGAGTCTCGGGACGGTCCGAGTGTCGTGCGTATCTTAAAATTTATAGTTATTTCTATCCATCGGAGAATTCCTTGTAGTATCGTCAATCAGCATACAATGGAAGGTTTTAGATCTTTCGACGCGCCCTTCATTTTCCCTTCGTGCACTTGGTTCGAAAGTTTTTTACGTACATTGCAAAGCTCCTCGACTTTTGATGACTTTGACGATACCGGGTGTGTCTTGATCAAATCAATGTTCTCAGTTACGGGAGAACAAATCAATCAATGGTGTTTACAAAGGCAGTCTTGATATCATTTTTAAAGCCAATGTTTTTAATCAGCATCGTCTGTATATCTGACGCCAAGCTAGATAGCATCAGTTACTTCCGAGTGGCCTACGTGGATTTAAATCATTGTGACGCGTCGCGCTTCAAGACTTCCTGCATTTGTTGGAATAACCCTTGTGTCAAATTTTATTTTCTTTGTCTTTTAAAGTTGGAGGTTTAAGTTTTCAAAGTTATTTGAAGGCTGCCCAATAGCGGAAATGAAATTTCTCCTATCCCGAACTCCAATCTTCGGCTGACTGTAGACAACTTGTTTTTGGATTCGAGCTTTGAACCCAGTTGGTCTCGAATTCGACTGTATCCCACTCCAGTATTGTTTGAACTTTAAAGACTTTTGACATTCAGGATTCGGTCTTCTCATTTCTGTATATATATGTATATATAGAAGGAGAGAGAGAGTATGCATATAGTCATGCTGATTTGCATTTGCGCATGCGGTTCTCTTCATATGCACTAATGTTTCTAATAAAACATAGATGATTTTGGGCGAGTGGAAAAGCATGGCATAAAATTCGCAACACGGTGGCTAAAACGAATTTCTTGTTGGATGCCTGAGAAATCATTGAGGGGATGCATTAAACAAATCAGAGGTGATCTTAGTGAGGCAAGCAGGGATTGTGAGCTGAGCTTTCAATTTGTTTCACGCAAGAGACGCCAAACAGCGTGGAATTACAAAACAAGGAACAATGAGTCAAGGAGTAAAGCCAGATCAACCCACAAATTAACCGCTGATTTTTGAGATTTTACACTGAAGAAGGAAGGGTAGCTCTAATATTTGCAAAAAGATGAATAATATAAATCAATAGTCCGATTTTCCAACCTCACTCACCCACACTGCTCACCAAGCTCATTGACATAGGGAGGAAATGTTAAAACGGATGCACATCTAG
This sequence comes from Opisthorchis felineus, assembly GCA_004794785.1. Taxonomy (NCBI): domain Eukaryota; kingdom Metazoa; phylum Platyhelminthes; class Trematoda; order Opisthorchiida; family Opisthorchiidae; genus Opisthorchis; species Opisthorchis felineus. Next base: position 589,753 of record SJOL01009403.1, on the reverse strand, counting down.
AATATCACAGTTTTTTGCATTTTAGGTCTTTCATTTAGAATACCTAGACATACTCTATAGGAATTTCTCAAATAATTTTCCCCAGTGTTTTGCTTAAGTTCCATACTCTGTGAGCTCCACAACCACTCTACTACACATCCTACTATCCTGCGCATGAGGCGGTTTTTAAAAACTAGAATGACAGTGAAGCAGAAGTCAAGGTCAGTTGGTAAAATGCTTTCGTTCTCGTTTTTCTAAACGTCACATTATCATTTATGCATAGAATTTTTCATTTCCACGGAGAAAATCGAAAACTGCAACCCCAAATTCGTGCTTGGACTTTGTGGTGAATTGAAAACTCTGCGGTCAATTTTGCATGCAGTCAGAATTGCGCAACTCCAGCGGCCGACACTATTATTGGTTGCGCTGAAATGCACATAAAAGGAAATCTGCCCCATGAGTCTAGTCAGCTGAACTCCTGGTATGACAAGCTGAGTGTATGCAAACACTGATTGTCTAATGAACGCTTGATATAAGCTTTACCCGCAGCAAGCTCTATCTATGTTAGATAGCAGCCCACTTGATTCAGGTACGGCAGACTTGTGGAGTGTTAATGTATGTTACTATATGGGTTAGAACAGATGCAGTGAGTGAGGATTTCAGCAATCGCAGGTCAGTCTCGTTTGGTGGAGGTTATTCTTTTACAAGCATATGATGGTGGCTAACTTGGTGTCCTGATGAACCTTAGCGTGCAGTTTGGTTCCTTTTAAACCAGGAGGTAAAAACACATGGAAGGAAAATAGTCTACCATCTGGATACTCCGTCCCGATTTTTCTACAGGAAAAGTCATTCATACCGCTTTTTTTAACGGAAAGAGTCTTCCATGTGTGTATGCAATTTGATGTACGGAGGACATGCACGCCTGTGCTATATGCTCCCGGGTTTTACGGTAAGCGTCAGTTTGTGTTACCTCATCGGTAGTGCACTCCAAGAAGGCACTAATTCAGATACAAGCTGCAAATAGTAGAGTCTTTGTGTTTCAAAATGCATCAGGTTTTGCTAACGAAGCAAAGTGAAGCGATCAAGATTTAAGGATTTTTTCCCATTTATGCATTCTGTTTGGGAATGTACTAATGAACATTTGTCACCGTTGATGCGCCACTGACTGCAGCGTAAGAAGCACCTGATTAAGCTAACGAAGGCGAAATTAAAATACAGGTAGCGGCAGACGATGAAATAAAGTACATATAAATTGGGCTCTTTAAAAACAGCCACGCAACGGATGGATAATGTTCAAAATTTGGCGGATGAATTTGATAAAAGACAACGTTGTATCCACTAAATTCCTACAAGCTCTCGTTCTACTGGTGTTCTAAGAAAACGAATGAAAACGTTTGATGAAGCTTTGCCATGCTAGTCTGCAAGATATCCCTGCAGTATGGGCAGTATGTCTGCGGGAGGCTTTCCTACTGGAATTTGCGTATTGAAGCGTTGCTGGCCAAGTATCAGTCCAAAAAGCAGAAAGCGCTTCATGCACTCTAAAAGATAGATTGCAGGTGTTTACTGCACTTAAGATTGAAGCGGATAGCTACAGCCTATCCCTTGATGAAACATTCTAACAATGATGTGGAATATGGCTCGTTCATGTCGTACCTCTAGGCACCGAAAGGTGGCTGGTTGAGCGAAATCTACAGAAAAAAGAACCAATTAATAGGTGGGTTTGCAACCAAGATTTCACGATCATTCAGAACAAGCAAAACCAGGGTTTCATGGAGCTAAAAGAAAGGTTGTGCGTGAACAAACCAATCTGTATGCAAATCATTACTGATAACCCCGAGAAATCCGAATACATGCAGGTCTGGAGGATCTAATTCCAGGCAGAGGAATAGCTATTCGCCACTGAGATAAATTTTTTCATATCGTCTTGTGCAAACAGTTCGTCAAACTGAAATCTGCCGTTCTCCAAAACAGTTACTCCGTGACCTGAGATGTGTGTACGTTGGACATACGGTTTTCGTCAAATCACCATTTATTGTGCTTTCGTATCTGCTACAACTTCGAATGACTATCCAATTACAGTTCGACCAGCAAGAAGTAATGAAGGCTAGGCTCTTTAGACCGCCAACAATACCAGTACGAGTTATTTCCGGAAAGGTCTGAGTATTTCACACTTTTATCTGTAACTCGTCCTCCACGATGTTCAAAGTTTGTTTTCAAGTTCATGTCTACCGTCCAACGACAAACAGTATCTACACCGTAATCTAACCGGTGAACTACACTCGTTTGAAAACTACTGTGGTGATAATGAGAGATTCAACTGGATATCTCGTCGAGGTAACCAGAAAGGGGTTTCAATTCATACAACATGTTGATATTGCGCACAAACACTAGACGCTGTCAACGTCATTATTAAATCAGAAACTGTTCAAAAAATACGATACTTCTGGTACAGGGCCTGCAGTGCGCGCAATTACGTGTGAATTCACACCGACCACCGATCGACTGCGTAAGCTGGATGAGAAGTTATTAGTTTGTTTCACAACATTTCGATGATAAATTCTCGATTGTGAAATTCTCAAGATGAGGTCTTTAACCGAAGTCTGCAATGTGTGCGTGCTGAATTAGCGTTTAGTCTCGTATCATCAGATGGTTGTATATAAGAGATCGGTGTGATATAAAAATTGTTTGGGTTGATACAACGTGTCGCTATTATGTGTTGCTTGTGACGTGTGCATTTGTGGTAGCGGTTAGTTTAGCCATCAGTTCCCTGGTTGACTGGATGCATTAACTGCGTATAACCACCAAAATTTGCATCATTCGGGAAAATTGCTTTGGTTGTTTACTTTGGCATCGTTTATACGATCACTGACACTGAATATGCCAGTCCTCCGCAAACGGATTCTGTCTTGGTGCAAATAATTTTCCAGGGTTTTGATGCCGTTCAATCGAATGTGTGGCCCGAATACTGTCACAGGTTTTAGCTTGCCAGATATTCAGAATATTCCAGCAGTTTGTGAAGAAATCGACTCTGAAATACAAAAGTAAAAAGTTATTATCATCGCTTAATCGTGCGCTATGAGATGGCATTTCGAGTTGGTTTTGTGAAGATTTTCAAGCTGAAATAATCGTAGGGAAGCGATTAAACAAGTGGTGCCGTATTGAGTTCGTCTCTTGGAATTACACTGTAAATATGGAAGTAATGGAAATTGCCTACTGAAAGTTGCACTCAGATGTTGACGATTTGGCATAGGTCTATTGCTTTGTGTACCATAAGTAAAGACAATCTGTGCTAGGTTATTCGCGAGGTTTAGTCTTAATAAGTGATCGCGTATTAGTACAAAATGCTAACATTTAGGACGCAGTTTAGTGCCGTAAGCCACTACTGTCCATTCACAGCTCAAGGAGTACACAGTTCACAAAAATGCAGGATAGCCAAGCGGTTGTATTGCCATGCCCTGACATGGGTTCAGCTTTCGTCTCGTCGTCTCTGCGGTTCACTGTTTTCCCGCGTATCTGGACAATATTCCAGTGAAAACTTTGATGCAAAATTTTGAGTGAGAGAAGCGGTCCTTACCCGTCCAACCATCCTGTTTTGCAGGCGTAATCTCCTTGCTGTAATCCCAAAAGATTAAAAATTGACAGGTGGCTGAAAAATGCAGAGAAAGTGTTCAGCCCCGATGAATGTAATTGAAGAAAAGATGAAACACGAAAATCCTCATTTCCAAAATCAGATTTCAGTAGACTGGTATTCATTATCTAACAACAAATACAGGAAAATTTAACGTTATAAGATAGACCGTCTCTATTCAGCACCCAAACAAATAAGCCTACTAATGTGAAGATTAGAACCTCAAAGCCTTTTATACGTAAGTTATATGCAAAAAGGCAACCACAACCCCCATATCATCCATGTTACTGCCATGTTACAAAACACATCAGAGCGCACAAAGTCATTCCGAATAAGTCAAGCTGGATAGAAATCAGATAAACAATCTGGATATGACATCCCATTTCTTTGTTACCCAATTGCAAGCCTAAAAGCAGAAGCTTGAGATTTTCGAGACTTCAGTCTGTCATCACGTAACACAAGTGCTCAGGAAATAACAGTGAATAAAATATTTTTAAGATACTTGGTTAACTTATTTAGTCAAAAAATCTTCATTTTCACAAAGTAAAAAACAATTCTGAGGCCAGAACTAAGTAGGAACTTTACATCATCAGGGCTCATCTTCCGTTCTCTGTCTTAGAGTTTTTGTCCCATTTGTACATTTTGCTGCTAAACTCTGACGCAACGAATGCTTGGGTTTTAACTGAATTTGAAGTTTCAGTGGTTGGACAATAATCAGACGGAGATTGCATCTGTTCTGCTCAGTGATCAGGTTGTTTCCCCTGTGGTGTATATCATTCTACAAGCAAACACATCAAAGTTAATCTCTTTACCTACTGCATCTATTTGCTAGTATCTACTTGCCCTCACATCTTGTAGGATTTGCGTGTTAATATGATGTCATAGGTCAAACACTGCTTTACATGCACCCTTAAAAGTTACGTCGGGTTTTACCTTACCATTAGATGGTTCCGAGTACACTGCAAGTAGTGTGCCATTGCTCACAAAGAAACTTTCGCTCCAGTTACGTCAGACAGCCTTTCCAGGGCAAATTACAACATTAGTGTTTCCTAATTATACTTACTAAGGCGTCAAGCAGAGGGAATTTTAACCAACTGGAATGAGTTCATATTGTTTGGAAACGTCCAAAGAACAATGAAGTTTATGAATGATACTTAGTATTATAAAGGTGGTTGTTACTAATCGGTGGAACACTACTTTTATGGCTGATAAAAACCTCTGCAAGACGCATTTACGGGTTCTTAGACCTAACCTCCGCATGTTTATCAGTCACATTTGCATTTGAGTGGCTAAATTCTATTTACCTGTCACTACTTGTGACACATGTATACGCATGCACAAACAGTAAGTATGTGATTGAACGCAGTTTGCCAAAAGCTCACAGCTGACGTTGCTTTATTTAGAGTTTAGTGGCTGGGCGAGTGCTTCGAATTCCAGGCAATCATCCTAAATATTCCACCTGACGAAATGGCCCTCTTGTCTTGAAGTCGAACAGATTTTAGGCCGTCGCTTAGTGAGCAGGCTAGCACATATCTTGTATATCAGAATGTATATTGGATAAAAATGCTGGTGCCAGAATATTAGATTATTTTATGCTTGATTTGTTGTCGCCTTAGGAATCTACTGAAATGAGCGCAAGTACAAGTTACCCGGCGGCTTGCGTTGTCATCTCCGGTCCGAATGATGACAGGCCGATCGGAGTTCCGGTAACATCAGGCCCGTCAGGCATGCGCTGATTGATGATAGATGTTTTCAAACTGTAAGCAAAACGAAACCATATAGAGACTGACCAGTTGGTCAAAAGCGTATACTTTTGATTTCCATCTGCAGTTTCGCATCTCGCCACTTCGATTTTCGTCCATTATTTGCTTTAACAAGTCTGACATAGCATAAAGGTGAAAATAGTGTTTTGCTGTCTCCGTTTACATGGAATGGCTCTTGGTCTGGCAAAATTGATTTTTAGTAAGATACTGATGAACTTTGTTTCAAACTCAATTTTAGTCAATGTTACTCTCAAGCTGACCAACACTTTAGGTGCTTCCAAACGGCACTCCTCACCGGAGTATTTCTATGAGACTGAGTAACCTACCGCAAACTTTCAAAAGCCTTTACATCTCGAAAGTAGCCCTAGTTATAGTGGTCCCTCACGGGGCTCCAACTAGCCCGATCGGAAATTCCATAAATTTATGTGAGAATCGAGAAAACCTCAAGCTATCTTTCTAATTTCGCAAACATATGTGACGTTTTTTATGACTGTTTTTATTATTTCCTGGATTATTCTGATCACATATACAACTCTCTTACCATGGATGATAAATTTTGATGTTTCTGTAGGCTTAAGTGTCCAATCGGTCCTCGGATTTCCACGAAGTATAGGAAGTATTCTGTGACCTTTCGCAAGGCCTCTGTCTACGGGTTATTCACTGCTTTGCTTACCTTACTGATGTTTGATTCGTTGTACTTAGGCTCATCTTCCGGTTACGAGAACCGTACATGATGAACGAATATCACTTCCCCAAAAGTCCTGTGCTGACATATTGGCAAATTCCCTCAAACTTGTAGAAGAACGCAGCCCATAGCCTGAATATGTGAGAAATCACCGAACGCGCCTTCATGTGTGCTCCCTAACTGTATAGTCCGCTTTCGTAGGATCGACAATTTGACGCCTTTGTACGCATGCAGCATCAGAACAATCCATTCCCATCTACTCTACAGCGAGTGCCTACGTGATATCTGGTGGTAAGGTACAGTTATTAGCCTATGAAAAAGCACGATTAAACAAGGTTTATCTGTGTTAAGCATTTGGGCAGAGCCTAAACTACCATACTGTCGTGGTTCTTGGTGGGTTATTTGAAGGTAAAATAATCCACTCTTAGTTTATCAACAGGATTTGGGTGTTAACTGAGAGGTACCCCCTGCTCTGAAGTATCTTTGAGAAGTAGTAAGTGAAAATTACACGGCCTCATTGATTTTCCAGTATACCATACCTATTAAAATGACACTCCTCGACTTCTCTACACTGGCTCGGGAGTACTCCGCAATGCTTTTCGATCGAACTGGATGATCCGCAAAATACATTCATTTCCACACCTTTTTTCACCAAGCCTAAGATTACCATTTCTTTAGGCAATGGACTAGATGATCGTTCCTTACTCTTGAAGAGACGAAAACACCTTATTTCTTAAAAAACTGGCGAATTCATTTGGATTATTCGGCCTAACAGATCTTTTATCTCGTTAACGAAATTATAATAGTTATGAATGCTTACATTGATATCCAAAATCTTGACCAACCACGCCTGAGGTCGCATTCTAAGTTACACACTACGGTTTATTATATTACACAAAAGCCACTGGATCAACCCATTTGCGTGTATTGACCGGTTAGCGGGATACACTAGGCGGCGTCAGAAATGCTCACCTGAGATAATCAATAAGGATGAACTTGGATTGCAAAAACACTGGATCAGATTAACATGGCAGAGACCGACTTTATTGGAAAGTGTGGCTTATATTTTCAGGCTTTTGAAAAAATGGTCTTTGTTTGGGAGGAACGAAGCAAAAAATGTTCTTGAGTATCCCTGTCTATGAACCAAGTCAAAAATTGCACACGAAGGCCTCACAGTTGTCCCTTCAACTTGGAAATGTCCCCATTCTGGGAAGATGGAGAATCAACGTATTCATTGACAACGAAGGTGCAGATCATACAAGACCAACAATATGTTCGCCAGAAACTGTTGCCTGGAAAACTACAGGCAAGTAGTACCATGACAGAAAAATACTTCCTGATAAATTTTAACAAATAATTAGAGCAAAATCTAACGATATTGTAGCCCTGACTCCAACGACCTTTCTAGAATGATTGTGTCGCTTCTTTCTGACGAATCACCGGTGATGCATGTGTTCGCACGTTTCCGATGACCGGAGCACAGTCAAATATGCCCTCTTAGCAGCAGATACGCTGTTTGTCTAACTGAACTAAATAATGGACAGAATGTTGAAGACAATTTTTACCCTTGCATCCTTCGGTAAGATTTTAACCCAAACAGATTCTAAGTCATTGGAGAAAATATTCTAGTTCTTATTTGTACGCTGGAGAAAATGTGTGACATGCCGGTAAACGCTTTACAAAAAACGATGGGCGACAAATTGTTACGTACATTTCGATAGATTAACTGAGAAGCTTGTCAAGTAGGGGGTCAGAGGATTTCAGTATGCGGAAGTTCTGACAGGAAAAGGTAGACAAGGCAGATATGACTTTAATAAAAAATATCGTGAGTAATTTCTGTAGTGAATTCGGAATAGTTACCAGTGTGCTTGGTTATTGTGGAGATAACCAAGATTCCCCTTGTGATTTACGACCTAGTGACACAATACCAAGACAGCAATCTTTCTCAGTAACTCCAAGAACGACACAACAATTTGAGAAGGTGATATGGTAAACAGTAAACTTGGATGAAGGAAACATGATGTCATCTTATTATCCTGGCATAAAATGTCCGTTTGTTTGAACAGACCGTATCAAAATCGCATGGCTACACGATATTCATACTGGCTTGTAACCAGTCATTTTTAGGCATCCAGAGCCAGATTTCTGAAATCGTACTAGCCATTTAAACGGTAGTCGTTGAGGCAAAGCTGATGAGAACCTTTACATTACTGTGGCTTTTGGAACAATGCGGGGGACAATCGTTTAATTATCAGTGCGGCTGGCTTCTGCTCTGATAGATATGCGCCCTTTGAATTGTGCCCTTTGGATGGGCGTATACGTTTTACATAATAACTTCAACATGAGTGCACATCACACAGTTTCTTTTGCCTCCATGTAAGAAAACACCACTTTTGATTTTCAACTATCGCACGGTCTGTTGAGCATATCAACTCCCTAAGGCTGTTTAATGACTTTTCTACTGCAATAGCCTAATTCATGTTCAGCTTACCCGCCTACCCTCGAAAATCGGAATAAACAAGTTTGAAAATTCTGTTTCACAACAACTAAAATAATGCGGCGCCCACGTTCTACTGATACCCCTTTACACCATCACTATGCAGGTGCTCCTCTCTCATCCTGCTGATTAGTGATAAAGTTGCTTGTGTATAAATAATCTTAACCACACCTAAATTACAACCGGAAATTGGACTCTCGGTTGTCCCAAACGTTATATGTTCGAGTATAGGTTGCAGATGGGAAATACAGACGATAATTATTGCCTGCTTACCTTATGTTTAACAGCCTCTATTTTGATGTCTACCTCATTTATCATCAAGTCTCACCGCCCTGGGATAAAATCTTAAACCGTCAGTTCATCCATTGGTTCCTAGCCTGCACCACAACGAATGAAATGTAAACTAAATGAGAGTGAACGGGTGTTCCATTTTCCCTAACTCAAGGTAGCCTAAAAATGCTGTAATCGTCTGTGTTCATTTGTTGTTACAAGTATGCAGCGAACGAATGCAATTACCCTCAATAAATTTGGCAAATAACTGTGCTAGACGAATGAAACTTGTAAAAAAGTGTTTTCACTGCTGAGTGTGACACCGTTCCTAATGGTTTTGCCAAAAATCTGCACTGAGCTGTAAATTTCTGGAGGTGTCTGACAGCAAGACACTTCCTCTCAATTAAATGAACCCAACTGCCTCCGGTTGAAGGATGTAGGAAATAGTGGAAAAAATCGTGTACCGTACGAGACAACTTGTCGTTTTTAATGACTGCTTGTGGCAACTTAGGAATATTTAGTAAAGGCCTTTTGCCTTATTCAAATAAATATATCTGACAGCTGTCAAGACTGTTACATTTGGCTGAAGCGGTAAAAAATGCTTATTTATGAGTCAAACTTGTGGAACCACATAGTGTGCAAATGTTTTTAACCGCAAGCTAGAAGAAAATCTGGCTCGACTTTACAAGTGATGGCGGACTATATTCTTGAGGTTCTATGTGTTTCCCTTAAAATTCTCTATTTCGATACGCAGCATGAGATGCCGCTACTAATGTTCTGCTGGCTGGATTTATGTGAAAAATTATCTGTAAACACTATTAAATCACAAAACAGGCAAAAAACCTAAATGTAAGATGAATTGTGACCACCGTTAGGTATAATATTACATGTGAACTAGTTAATACTGTTCGCCATATGCATTCAAGTAGAGTAGTCGCTAGTTTCAGTTCTAGTCAAAGCGAATCCTGTCTTGCCGTACTTTGTAGAAGGAAAGTACGATCGTGCAAGGTTGCCTTGAGATGAAAGCAATCGCATTTCAACCTATCTCTTCGTGCTCTATGACTGACGCATTACGAGAGCACCGGTATTCCACCAACACGCGGCTGCTCACTGGAATACGACCACAGGTTCCACAAGGTTATTTGCTTCATAGAATGAAAATTTTGACGCGACGAAACTTAGCTGCATGAGTTTCACTGCCTCACTACCGTATGTCAACAAGCAGTACAGGCGAAATTTCGGTGAAGCTGCACTCGTTTGTGGAGTCTCCCAAAGGCAAGTCTAGCTTTTGGTGCTCTCTAGTTCAAAGGGGCTAGATAAAATTAAGATGAAAGCTGCAATGATATTCAAGGAGAGCACACCACAGAAATAGGCCATAAATAAACAGTTATTCTAAGGAACATGGTCAGTGCGCAAAGCTCTAGAACCACATCAGGTGAGCCTGTGAAGAACCCGGATATTATTTTTTTTAACCACCTACACAAAGACAGTGCCGCAGGCATTACTTGAACGTCGGAACCTCGGGGTCTAACAATTCAAATCAGCGTCTGCTAGTCAAATCGCGCGTGAAAACAGAAAGCTATAGTATCACACTCGACCGGTATTGCACGCAAGAGGCGGCATGTTCGGGTATTGAGTTACTCAGGCTGCGTGTGTCTCTAACGTACCAAGCTGTGACAGCTGGTACGTCCTGTTCAGGGATGAAGCAATTGTTAAGGTCACTAACAGGGTATGTGGTACGTGGCCTTGGCCCACAGACGGTTACGATTCTACGCACCGTCGCCTGTTTTACACGGTCTAAGAATAATGGTTTGGGCGGCAATGCTTAGAATCAAGGACTCTGGTCCGTTTTACATCCGGAGAAGGCAATCAATGATTGGTGCCGTCCCTGTTCAACACCTCGTACTTCGAACGTTACCCATTCTCAAACTCACAAGCTTCCGTACCTGCAGAACTTTGTTGAAAAAGCATATGATAATGTCCCATTACAATTTCATGAGATCACCCAAGAGGATCATTAGCAGATCTGCTAATAGGTCGAGGAGGGTCACTCGAGTCGTTACATAAGTAACCAATCCTGGGCCACCAGGGATTCTTTTCGAATATACTTGCAGTGATGTCTACGGGAAGGCAGTGACCTCGTATCCATATATCTCACTAATGCCTTTGAAAACGATGAATGCCTACAGCTTGAATTTCATGTTGCGCAAGGGAAAATGTGGGTGGCATTTTGACAACCTATTTTGAGGAAGTATTGTAAACGGTTGTGTGGTTTATTGAACTGGACTCAAAACGAAGTTAATGTGAAGCCTGTTCGTGGAAGAGGGAAACAGTAAATGCCGGTGTATTGCGACTGTCGTCTCCGAGGAGTTCCGCTAAATAGACCTCCGTTTTACGTCTAAAACCACTCCGGTCTATTACCTCTACCCTGAACATTAGCTGATGGCTACTAAGTTCAAACTTTTAAGCTACACAATATGCTTATATTTCGTATCTCTCATAGATTCCTTGCTATACACTCCCTTACGGTGATTTTTCCACAACGAAATGACACCTTTATGAGAGGCTTCTTGGGATAAAGGTCACTGTGGTGATGTTTAATCTGAGGTGGTCAACAAAGATCTTCTCATAGGAAGGCGATACAGAATTTTTAGCGAAAATAAAGTCACATGAACTGGCTTTGGGGATATTCTGCGTTCGTACGCACGACTCTCGGGAACACACCGGTCGCTGGTACTCTGCTTACAAGATGCGCATCCAGCCTGGGTAAGCAAATGCCATATTATTTGCTTCTCTTGTCTGTTTGAACTTATCATGCAACACGTTTGTTGTCAACATTCCCCGGTTAATTGCAGGGTCACACACCAAAAGCCCAAACAGAGTAACCAGGTTGGATCAGCCCTCCCGTTGTGCTTATGTATGCCATGGTTGTACGTGTTTGTGGTGCAAGGATTGCTTCAGTGGCTGAGAGATGGGATGGCTAATGCTCTGCAAAGGCACACATAGCCCTGTGTTGGGGCATCATGCACCATCTATTTCTCACAGGTGGTGGTTTACTTTCAAACGGACTAAACATACGGTTATCGGAGGGGCCGAGTAGAAGACTGCTCTCTTGATACTTCGGCGACAGATGTTTGCAAACGAAACCACACTCGGCTACGTGCCAAATGCTTGTTTGAATTCCTAATTCTTCCCAGATATTCAGTGATGCTGATGTGAAAATTCAATTCGGGGACCGGTATTCTCACTTACACAAAATATCGACATGCACTTCGAATTGTAATATTAACGTGTTGAAACTCTTATGTATTCAAGTTCAGGTCATTTTTATTCAAACACTCCCCGCTTTTGCCCGAGCATTCTGGTCAAATTACGTTAAAGAGTATAAAACTTCCGTTTTAGAGCAAGAATTTAGATTTGGTAAATTGCCAGATGGACTATTCGCTTTTCCGTTTTTCCGTCACCCCAAGCTACATGCCCCCACAACATCACGTCTGATTAGGCAAACATAGCTGTAACCGAGTGGCACATGGGTTAAGCTTCAGCCAGTGATTCGGTATCTATCCTGATTTTTTGGTCAAGCGCACGCCCGTAAAAACTTCCGAGTCATGTAGTGCCAAGGAGAATTTAAACCTAGCAGATAACTTTGGGTGCTGACAAACAGTCTAGGGATTTGTGGAATTCGTACTAAACTCTTTTCTGCCTAAGAAAACCGGAATATCCTCTGAATGTGCTGTTCTAGTAAAATAACTTGTTAGCAGGAACAATGTTTTACATACTTTGTATCGGATTAACGAAATTTTTGTTGTTACTCGGTACCTTAGATATTCCGTAGAGATTCCATATTCAAAGCCAGAGATGATTAATAATCCTGCCTACCTACGGGCGAAATATAGCAGTGAGCCAGCGATTGCCCTCTCCTGGAGCCTAAGTTGTCAGGAAAAAGTATTTCACTCCAGGAAGCTTTGTTTTAGGGGGTGTGCAAAGCATTTTTCAATGACAAGTTTTAGTTTGGCAAAAAATGTGCCTCACATAAGTGTGGTAAATAAAAAAATTGCTTGCCGACTTACAATGACATCATCAAGGTAGACGAGGTTTACGAGTTTCACAGGCTAAATCATCGACCAAACCAAGCCAAATCCAGTCAAAAGGAACAATGTGATGTTGCACGCAATCAATTAACTTCCCTTTCTATATCAATTATGCAAGGTTATAAGCACAATTCTTAGCTAACAAAGTGCATTGGAAGTTCTTGCTGTCATATACATACACTCAAGAAGTGAGCCGAACATTGCGCTGCCCTTTCTGGTTTTTGTATGTTTCCTGGAATATCTCCGCCACGAGCATGTTTTATCAGCAGGGTTCTGTGTAAATCTCCTCGAACGTCCAGACATGATGTTTTTTATGGGTCTAGCAAGCATTGCTGGGGTCACCGTACCGTATCAATTTCTTATTCTGGTCTGGATGAAAATATGCGGTAATTTGCTGTTTGAAAAGTTCAGCTTCAGTGTTGCTTTTTCATGTGAGCCGGCCGAATAATTTGCCCCGTAATCCGCGCTGAACTCCCACATATCCATTGTTATTCAAAAGTAATATTCATTTTTTTCACTTTTTTAATAAAGTCCATATTCATGATGCGGCATGGAAAACAAACAATTTTGTTGCCTTATTTATACATTTTCAGATATCATTTTATACACTGTGAGTTTGTGCATTAGGAACTGTTATGGTAAACAGGAGTACAAGCTTGAATATAATCACAAAACAATATATTGTCTGTATCAGTTCAAATTGCTGTTGCTGACATGTCTATAACAGTAGACCTCAAGTCACTGCTTAGGGTTAGAGACTCCCTGCCGCATTCCTAAGAAAGCAGTGCAACCGAGGTAACGCAAACATCCTGGAATTAGTCGCTCACTTTCCCAGAGTACTAGATTCTGATTGCATCTAAAACCGTTCGTTAATAAAGTTGGTGCAGTGTTTGAAAAACCACGATTCTGCACATTTTTTGTATCTTCTGAGGTTCCGTTAAATAGCAGCCCCTTTTACGGCAAATTGGATGTTTTCCGTGATAAACTGACAATAAACTGATGAGCATTTTGCTCAAATACTGCACCGTCAGGAGGTGCACAATTATAGTAAACCTTCTGTTTACAAATTGACCGATTGATAAAGCGGGCTGTAGTTTGCCCATTGGAAATAATCCACGGAGCGGAAGTTGCCCACCGTGATCCCAATTTGTGGATCCGCCTACGAACACCCTGCGATGAAAGGCCTCTTTACCGCCGACTCATTTATTAGTAATTTGTAGCTTTATACCTGTATTATGAGAATCATATAAGACAGTATCCCACAGCACCAAGGAACTTTTCTCAACTTGGCATGGCATGGATTGGGTCACATTTTAGTCTCGAGTGTGTATACAGCTCACGCGTTGGAAAATTTATAAAACGCCTTACCATTCAAAGTCGATAAAGCAAACAGATAGAGTGAAACAAGAACAAGTAGAGAACCCGGGGTTGTTGGGTTTCGTATAATCTCCATAGTTTTATGCTGTTGTAAAATTGTGTAATCCAGAGGAATTTTATCATTTACACTGTTTTTGTTTGAGTTAAGGTACACGGGACAAATTGTTTAGGGTGTCCAGATAATGGAAGCCAACTGCTACGAAAAAATAACGTGTGATATTCACTGATGTGCACGCTAATTAAATATTCAAATCACACACTAAGGATAAATTGGAAGACTTGATCACATCCTCTTCAAACTTGGCTATAAGACAAGTTTGAATACATCTCTCCGGAAAAACCACAATACGGCTCTTGCTGGTCATTCTTTCCTATCTACCAAAACGTGCTCAAAAACATGGAACAGTCTGGAATCCCCAAGGGTTTTCACCGAGTACAGAAGTAGACTAAAGTTTTGACAGGATAACGTACCGTTCATAAAAAAGTACCTACCCATATACACCATAGAATGCTGTACGTACACTCGGTCCATTTTTATCCTTACCCACCGCCATAGTTAAAGCTTAATTGCGGTGAGATTACGGTGCTGCCAATACGGCCTGTCAATCCACAAAAATTGTACTGTCCGTCAGTTTACCTATTACTTCAAACGGTTTTTTGTTTCCAAAATATTCTATTCAATTAATTTTCGGAGCCTGGATCCATTTCATCTTCTTATAATGGAGAAGAGTTTGGTTTACTTCCTTCCGGGTGAGATTCGTTGGCTGCTTGTTCAGCACGTTTTCTAAATTGGTGAGATTGAGTGTCATAATAGTACGCTACATTTACCCATTAAGGGTTTGTACATTACTGCAGCGCCGCTACTACACTAAGTTAGGACCACAAAAAACTACATTTAATTACATTTATGTGAGTACCTGTAACTTTCAGCTTAAAAATAATCACTTTTCCATTTTTGCTTCAGATTTGTGCGTGACACAAAACAAGCTTCAAATGCTGAAGTAGGAATACAAAACAGAGCCTCAGTTAGGTAGAAAAATTGTTCGAATTATTCGAACCTCTCAGAGGCACATCAACCGGAAGTGTATGCAGGAAACCATTTGGAAAATGATTTCATTCTTAAACGGTTTCATTATGTATTATTGTAGTGCTGTCTAACCTAATGGTCGCGAATGTTAAGATCAGACTTGAATCACTGGAACAATCAAATGACTCTGGGTGTGACTGACACCAATTCGCGCGAACATGCAAATTAGTCATAACTCACTGGCTTTGTTAGTCATTTACAAAGGTATCCAGTTTAGCTGGTGCAATTGTACGATGGTGTCATCCCTCTATGGTAAATACTGTGGACGTCCGCCTACTTAGCGATGGCCTAGTTAAAGAAGGCCTACAATCATACCTCTTCTTTGGCCGTTCTGTGAGCATTTTCTATGTTTTCATCCCACAGATATCATTGCAGTTGAGCTTGGTTTTGTTCAGAAAGCCATCAGGAAACATGTCTCGAGAAGGTTAAATAACCACGTTAAAAACTGATGTTTTATTAGAACAATATAGAGATTTAGGTGTCAGCTGTCTTTGAACAATGCTTTACTTGCTTCTGATTTTATCGCTTCATAACAATTTGTAATTATGCCTCAATAAACTCATGCAATTGGATCACTTTTTATCGAGCATTTGTTTTTTATTCCCACGACGTTCCTCGTTTTAGGCCGCAGCGATCTGTCCTAGTGTAACTTGACGATAAAAATACGGGGAGTGTCACGTATTCACATCCGACGACACCATCTACACATATTGTTCCTAAACACAGTCTCAAATGTGACGGGAAAAATGAATGCTAGGCTCGTTTTAATGTTCTGTTAGCCAGGTATCAGTAGCTGAGGAAAAAGACAAATAACAAGGCCTGTGTTTCACTAATTGGTTTCCCCGCTAATATGTCACAATTGGCAGGATAAGTAGGAGTGTACGAAAGCGAATGCGCAAAGGAATTTACAAAAAGTGGACATAAATGTCCGGCGGGTTAGCAGTGTCAGCTTATAAAATGGGGACAACCACCAGCTCAAATTGCACAAGACTTGCTTTGAACACGGCCTTTAGGATTGTGTATACAGTGTCTAACAGCCTCACCTGTTGACACCAGTTGGAGTCTTGTGAAACGCAAATGGATGTTTGAAGTTGGGGAAATACACGAAAGATTCAATTTCTGTCTGTTACTTGCGCGGTGCATGGACATGGATTCAGAATTTTCTCGTGTCATAGATGAGGTATAGTGTCCTAGCTGACAAAACCCAGGCCTAATCTGCTCATTTTGAGAGTGCAGGTGAATACGGAAATTGTCATAAGTTTATCTTTCAGTGGCAATTTGACTAAGGGGAAGATCTGACACTAAAATACTTCAGTGGACTATAATATACGTTTGTCATTTGTGTCAAACCTTCCCGATTCTGATATTGCACAGTGCCAAGCTTACGTAAATCGAAACCAGTTACACAGCTTTATGGTAAATGACCATGTTTTGGTAAGTTTTACAGACATACTTCCAACCAGGTGGCTACGTGTGGTGCTGTTACAGACAAGTTAATTGTGAATGACTGCAACAATGGAAACATTGAAAGAACCAAGCCGCATTACAGGACGCCAGTGCTTGTTGTACAACATAAGGTGTTGTTGGAAGGACTGCTATGCTTTTGGAAGAGCAGAAAGTACACAACATTCAATTTCCTGAAAAGTTCTAAAACCCTACCATAGCCGAGGTAATCACAATTTAGAGGGGCCGTTGTATATATGGGCGCGTGACCTTAGGGTCATAACCATGTTAAATTCTAGGATAAATGGCATTTTCTCCTTGGAATCGCCAGGTTTTCGGTCCTGATCGATGTGCAAACTTGGTGTCCAGTGCTTGCACAATCATGCACTTTTGTATCGCTCGCTGTCACCAGCGCCTCGTCTTGATACTCAGCCGGGTGTATATAGTTTTAGCGATGGTCCTGGTGGGTCTGAAATTTCAGGACATAATTGCAAATTTGTTTTCAGTACGATGCATCGCTTCGTGCATCTATCACTTTTTTGATTGATAAATACGAAAAACAAACAACAAAATAAATCCGCTAACTTTTTGGGGGACGCTTTGAAATGTGCGACACTTTATTCGTTGTGAAAGACGGAGGAGTTTAAGTAAAACATAAGGCTGACGGAAAATCGGGAACTGCGCCTACCTGATAAACTCCAAGAAGGATGAAACTGGTCATGGGCTGTCGAAGATTTCAGCAACCTCGTGAGTAGTTCACTTTGTAAAAACATAAGAGTAAGCTTTTATTTCACAAATTCCACATAACAATTCGCAAATTTAAACGGAAACTGTCAGTATCGCTCGAGCAGTGGATGTTGGTTAGGTTACTATGGGAGGGACGCTGTATCGTCGTTGAACTGTTTTATGATCCTAGAATTCCGCCACTAGTAGAATAGTGTTAAATGTTCACGGGCTGTGCAGTACGACTAAGGAGAAATGCTGAAACGCCAGGGAGCATTTTTCCATTCAGTTAATACTCTGAAAGACTCCGGAAAAGCTTCAAATTCCATCTTTGCTTCAGTCAAATGTTTCGGTGGCTGTCTCACATTGATAATAAAGTGTTGTGTGGCGTGTGACCTTGTGCGGTGTGTTAGTGGTCAGTGACGTACACAGTACTTGGGTAAAAAATAAACCACATATTCTTTCAAATTTGTCATAAACGTACTCCTGCACTTAAATTTCGTCCCTATGCCAGGATATTGATTTATATCCGTAGATTTTTGAGCCAAACAGGTTAAATAATCAAAAAGCTCTACAGCCGTACGAAAGGCTCCGATACTAGATATATTGATCAGTGAGGAAAGTTTAGCATTTTAGTAATATAGCCGGACACTAAAAAGCCCTGTTCCCCTCAATAAAATTCATGAAGTGTAAGCATAAAGACCCAAACATGTCAGCAGATTTAGGCTGCTTACTGTAGCTGTAACAACAGAGTCACATATCCAACCACAAGTCCAGCCAATGAGTTCTACCGGTAAGTTTCCACAGTTACCCCTGTACCCAGTATCCCTTACCTTCAACTGAACATTCGGCCAGGCTCACAGCTTAGCCGTTATACGGCCCATCCCGAGGATCGATCATCAATATAATAAAACATTCTGACTGTTCTCTCTGAGTCAAATTGCACACAATTCTGAAACTTCCAGTCTCAGATACCACTGGCACAGGCCCTTTCGCCAGCTACAAGTGTAAATCCCTTCATGTCAGAGATCAGAGTGAGATTTTTGTTGCAAATAACTTATTCGCCCATTGCGATCGGACTAAGATTGTGTTAATTGACTCCTGAAATAGCGGCACATCCACTGTCTTCGTCATTCATTAAGCAGGATCAAATTAAAACCCCATTTATACACATTCCACTTCTGAACATGTTAATCTCCTAGTGCTGAACGGGCTCTACCTATTGCAAATTTTCATTCTTGGAGAAAAAAGGCTTTGTTAGCATGTTTTGCATCTCTCAGGTCAGAAATATCACCATCTCATAGTTTGTTTCGATTTTTTTACTGACTACAAATGCGCGTCCGTTTTGGAATGGGTAAAGAGCAACAACCTACAAACTTTCAGTTTATACGCATTGAGGCTCCCTAATTTATGACGACAAACATGTTTAGCGTCGGATAATGCTTACTTTTAATATCTAGCTGCTTGAACGTCTGCGAATATATGCGTTTGCTATGCAACCTAATGGGCATTACAGGACGACAAAAACGAGCGATCCGAAATTTAATAGCCGATTTCGTGAAAAAGTATACAAAAGGCAGATGTTAATGAGGACGATGTGCTTGACACTACCGTGTTCCACCGTCATTCGATTAATACCAAAAAGCATCAAACGAATGTCTTGATTAGCTGCACTTTGTGTGAGCACTTAGTGATTTACTCAGGCGAACATGTTTATATCTCCCTGAACATTTTACAAAGTTATTTTTTGTGAATCGATCTCTTGGTAATGCGCAGCATCTAGCGACCGAAGATATCATTTACTTTAATTCACTCGGTCATTTTTACTTTAACAGTTTCTGACGGAATTGGAACTATTCAGTGTTCTGAAAGTACCTATATGTGATGGCAGCGCAAACTATCAGAAAAATGATCGCTTTCAAATAAGCTAGGAAGAATCCTTAAAAAACAACAAACAGAACGGAAAAGTAAATGGATCACTGAATGTCAGAAAAGTGAAGAATATGATTGTTACCCGGACAATGAATTCGGCAAGGTAACTGGAAAAACGTGTATCCTAGATAACTTAAGTTATTTGAATAAGCTCAACGAATTTTCGCACGCACAGTTGCATGCACTTAGCACCCTTGCTCATTTCAAAGTAGGTCTGCTAACTTAGTGTTGGTAGCCATTTTGTATGACACATGGGCAAAAATGGTATGGCATCGCAACAGCGTACAAATCTTCATTCAGTTGCAACAAGTTTTTACCTATTATCTCAGCGTATCGCATAACATGCAGCGGAAAACAGAACACAACATGCATTTTATCACTCCGATACCTTGCTTACCTGCAATCAGTGTGAAAGCATCACATGGAGCAGCGTGGGAGCTGTGAACACGGGTTGAGATTTTCTTTTGGTTTATTCGTAACAAAACCGTATCGTGCGTTAATATTTTTCCATGAACTAGGATAAACTTCCGGATTCACTTGATCCAACAACTTTGCAACGAAATGGCCGTTCACAGGAACATCTTCCGTTTTACTATTTTTGTTCCGTAAACTTGTTTACATACAAGCTATTTGGCAAATGGGACACAAAATATGTGATACGCTGAATGCGAATGTGATTTCTAGAGATAAGCCATCGATTGAGTTCTTTAAAAACCAATACTTGAATCAACAAAGTTCCTCGGCGTACGGGCTACTTCAAACTACGTCATAATTATGCAAATTACTTGGTCTGTAGCTTGGACGATTTTGATCTAATTTATTCTTGTATTTTGTAAAATGGCCATTTGCATTGGACGAGAGTTGATCACGAGAAAGTCGTGAATATTAAAAGTTTATTGTTACTTTGAGCAAGAATAATGCATGTTCTGTTCAACTAAACCGCTTGGTTGCTCAACAGAGACAATGAATCAGTGTCTGTTGCCGTTTGCCATGTGCGTTTGTTAAGATTGAAACACTTAAGTTGAAACTTCACCCCGCAAACGGATTTGCATTAGTACCTCAGTGCAACTTCAGTGAATATTGCCCTGGTAGATAAAATCATGCGAATTTTCTGGTTCATCTCAAGCTCTCATGGTCATTAAAAAAGCATTGATTTATGCATTTTTGGTTGACAGACTACCCAAGTCTCTCATGATAGTTTGTCTCAAAATCATTGCTAAACATGATCCAAATTCAAAATTGCTGGGTCTTGGTCCCAAACAAGGACAGAAATACCAAAATTGTTTACGAAGAAAAATGTCATCAAAAATATCGAGAAGGACATTTTTCTGCGTGCATTTGAACACAAAATTCGGTATGCATACAACCATCCAGAAGAAAACCACGTAAAAGGCTGGTTTTCAAAGGTCTTTCAGTCTTAGCCGTTCTCCTCATCTTTGAAGCACCATGTCTTTTGTAGTTAGGGGTGGCTACCTGGATTGCAAACTTTGTATCTAGTCAAATCATTTGTGTACAACCTTTCGCTTCTCGTGGCACACCTATTGTGGTCAGTCTATACCAGAACGATGCAACACCAAAAACATACATCACTTTTCTCAAGAGATATCACCGCTCATCAACTATGTATAGCCTTGGCCATGTGACTCCCGAACATGCACCATCTGATACATTTCTTGTGACAGTCTAAAAGTAAACGATGGAACAAACCACCGACTTCATTATAAAAAACACAAACAATGATCATTAGTTTTTGGCCAACTGGTTTCTTACTAGCCTTATTATTTCACTTCTAAGTTGAATCTATATAATTGGCCCGCTATCGCTCCTCATCCTCCATCGTTTCCAACCCCCGACCCGTCTCCCTATGAAAGCTTACCCTGGCGCCGTCGAGTCCGAGGCCTCAAAACGCAAGCATTACCAGAAAATGGCTTCCTATTCCAAAAGCGTAAATATTTCACCTCTTTACAAACCTTGCGCTTTACAATACTCAAAAGCACCGTGTCCTAGATTACTACTGGCAGGTTTGGGGTGGGTCACATTCTCACCAATCCCCAGCCCTTGATATAACCTAACCCAGCGAATAACTTTCCAAACACTAGTAACTTGAAATCACACTTTTCGCTGACAGGCCTTAGTAGCCGCTGCTCCTTTCTTTCATTGAAGTTTTTTTTACTCTTCTTTTTCCTATTATTTTTTTGTGCGTCTTAATCATGCAACATGCCTTTGTTCATCCAGTCACCTCCATTAAGTGAATACCTAATATTGTGGAAGTGCGAACCGCTAAGCTTCTTTTTTTTGAGAAAAACATTTTTCAAAACTTTTTGCCACTGTCTTCCGTAGTTCAATTGATCTTCAAGTACTCTCTGACGTGCGACGAAATCCAAGAGAGCGCCGGGACACGGAAGCAGCTCTAGCTTACAGACTTCCTGACGAACAACTATTTGAGCGACTACTGATTGGGCAGCTATTTAAGTGTCTTGCGAAAACAAACTTTCTCCATAAACTAATCGTAAACAAGATCACAAGTATTTCATAGTCCTCATTGCATTAACATAGAAGAAAGTCAGTATTATCTTTGATTTATTTAAAGTTGCCGCCATAAGCCCTCTTCTCTATAAACCTAGATCACTCAGTATAGCATTTACCCGATCTAAAATTATTTCAGTCAGAATAGCTAACACAGCAGTTTGTTACCAGTCAGTCGGTGTCAAATTGTTTCGGTAGCACTTGCAGTACACTGGCAGATAAAACGGATATAATTTTTGCGTAGTATCTACAGTACTGTACTCCGAAGAAATTGTTGTTCATTTTCCAAACCGTATTTCAGGTTTCTCCTGGTGCAAGATTTTCCTTTCTTTCGACGCCTCCAGAGACCTCCATCTAGTAGCGAACACCACATTACTCGAGGCGCACAACTTGTCTGATACGTGCGTAATGCTTTTTCGCTGTTTTTTCACATCGGTACACTCTTGCATACACCTTGCGTTTATCTCAATCGTTTACGCTTGATTCCTCATATTGCTCTTTGGCATGAGGGCTGGATTTCTTCTTGAGTCCCTACATCATCCATCGCAGTGACCTCAACGCTCCCTATAACATTTATTATCTTCTGTACATCTTTCTGCTTTTGAAAGTTGATGAACTTTCAATTTACCTGATGGCAAACCACACCAGTACAACCACAGTAATTCCTAGTGAACACAGTGTTAGATAGCTGACCACGTTGAACCATTGTTACCGATGGTCGACATCAAAGACGACTTTCAGTTAACAGTTTCAGATGACGACTGCGAGAAGAATTGTAATGATGGCAGAATTTATTGTATTCAGTCGGGCTTTGGTTCTCATGATACCCATTCTAAGAAATACGGTACAGCATTAAAAGCAACTAGATGATAATTCTTCCAAATAACCTGACGCCATCCTGCCTCCATGAATTTGTAAACACTTTAAGGATTGCTAGTCCCCCACGTTACCCAGATCATCCGCCAATTAGTGAGCGCAAACCGGATGACAAATTGTGAAGCTTGCTTGTAACTGGGTTCTTCGTGTTCCAGTCTCCATCAGTTACAATAGAATAGCAAACGGTTCAGGTTATAATTTTCTGTACTTCTTGGTATGCAACACCGAAACTTCGGGCAAGCCTTGCAATCTCCAGTTCCATGTTTCGCGACAACATTCTCCTCTTGTAAGAATTCCCGGTTCACTTTTCATTGTGTTTATTTTAGGCCTCTAAAACAGTTAAAAGTGAGTACAGTGAAGAGTGATCGCCACATTAGCAAACTGGCACTAAATTTCAACAATCCGATCACTGATGGCAGAGAAAACCTCTTACATTTCATCCACTTACTGAAGATTACATACACAACGAACTTGTATATTAGAAAGCATTTGATAAGTAGAAAGGTTTGGGGCTTCAATTTTTGTCCTCATGTTTACTTGTTATTCCGTCTAATGAATAGTTAAATATAATTATACCAATAGCATGTTTTGGTTACCCAACCTAGTCTGTCTGCTAAGCGTCTGTCAGTTAAACTACTTTACTGCGGGAGTTTCTATACAAATTCGAGAATTCTGTTGAAAAAAATTACTTGTACTTCAAGAATGATTTTAGGGAATGCTACCGAAGGTTGGCAAACAACGTGGCACAAAACCAACACATTGTTTGATAAACCAAGGCCACCCTTACCCTGAAGATTTAACCCAATTGTACCAAACTTCATACATGTCAACGGCCATCTCATCAATTACCAGTAAACCTCATAGAAATAATTACTCGGTAATAGAAAATGCCGTTTTTTGTAATAGGTGCAAAAAATGTGGCAATATAGGCAAGGGGGCAATCAGGACCATAGAAATCTTGTACCACTAATTACCAAGCAAATCTTGAGAAATACCCATGATAGGTTAGGCTCGAAAATAACTCAATAGTTTCTGCTTCATGGGTGGTGACGGACATGTACATGACCACGTCAAAAGAAATATTGAGTGGTAATTCTTTCAAAATAGAGTTGATTAATTAAACATCAGTGAAATATTACCTAACGAAACGACCTCCGCGCTCGCGCCTCATGTTCAGTACGAGGAAATAATAACATCTCTCCTTTGAACAAAGATGCTAATAACTCATCGTTTTGTAAAAGTTTTGTGACTATGCAGAAGACAGAAAATTTTTGTTACTCGTTTTGCGGTTGGCTTCCTCAGAAGACAGCCCACTTTGAAGTCATCCATGGTACCGGGAAAATTCACAGCATATGCATCAGTTTGGCATTAAACTGCTCAAACTTTCAGATTGATATAAAAATTGTCAATAACTTAAGCTGCCCTGCTGTTCCGCTGTACTGGCACAGCCGGTACCAAATAAAAAAATCAGTGATTTACGATGGGATGTTCTGGGGATTTTTTCCGGAGTTGAGTAACCGAAGTATGTATAAGATTATCCTGAATACCAGTTCACAAAGCTTTCTGGAAACAAGCTACACTTAAATCTAGGGCATTCGAAATTGGCAACACGTTACTTGTATACCAATAGGAAACCACAAACGTAAGCTTCAAATTTACATGTATATCCTCACGGTATTTTGACGTAGGGGTTGTACTTAATTCTAGTAATGAGCAAGCCTTCATAAGTATATCGGTTTTATCTCCACTGTTAATATTCTCTTACTAAGTCAAGGAAAACAAAGGTTTGGGAAATACTTCACTAACCAGTCCCAGTTGACTACTTGCAAACAGGTCCTAGAGCCAACTTGTTAGTGAAGCGTACTGACAGGCGATCCGCGTGAACAGGTTATCTAACTGATTCTTAGTGGCCTTGCACTGACAAATACCTTTTTGACCGCGCACATTTTCTAACTAAACACTCCTTCCTTGTAAAACTGAAGGGATACCGTCCCAGATCATGCAGACCAGTCGAAATTGTCGTTGCTCTAAGAGCACACAAAAATAACTTGATCAATCCAAATTATGTCTACTATTTTTCCGCATGACGCAAACCAATTAGTAGACATAACGGAGTCTCACTCACATCAACTCGCAAACTAATATAAACACATCAAATTTGATAGTTTGAATAAGTAGATGACGAATGGTAGCATGCGAAATGCGCTAATTTCGCCGAATTTAGTTGTCTAGAAATTAATTCCCAAAGTAATCAAGGACACACTGACTTGCTGGAAGAGTGATGGTCCTAGTGAATATCAGAAAAGCCATAAAGAATTAACGATTATGCCAGAAACTGAGAATGCGCCAGAACCGGTCGGTTACAATCTTCAGAATAATGGTGAGCATTAGTGAATCCTAAACACACGACAGACGGAGATATCACCCTAGAAAGCATGATGAAACTAAAACTATGAGGCTTTCTAAATTACCGTTTTCTAAATATACGTTCAATACTATGCACGTACTATATTGTACTGTGCATGAAAGCCAGCTAACCAGCTAAAATTTACTATTCGCGGAAGTGCAAAAACGCTTGCCCAGAATGCAATGTTCAAAAGCATGATCAACTTGTCGGTAATTCTCAAAGAGACTGCAAAGCTCCTGTGGATACACTTGATGTGACTGAACACAAGTGTACGTAGCTTTCAAAAGGGAAAAGTCTTCCAAAACAGCTCCCACTTGAGGCAATAGTTACTTATATCATTCCCTAACTTAGTGCTTCCAGCTGCGCAACAGAAGAAGAGCAGGCATCCAGAAAAATCCGCAAATTTGTTGGTCTCAATTTTTTTAGTTTAGAAACGGCGACAAAATTTTATGAACTGCAAGCATCGTTCACCGCAAGACGAAGTATGACTAAGCAGAAAAATATATGTAAAAAATGTTCACCACGTTTACTACTGCCAAGTTTAACAAGCCATCAGGTGAATCAACAATTTGCTGCTTCGATCACTTTTTACATGGTGAGGTGTGTGCAGTCCATCAGAGGACTGCAAAGCTTACAAACTTCAACTGGCAAAGCGGCATGACTCTAAATTTTTAAAGGTGGCATATACAGAGTATCCGAGCCCCCGTGGTACAGTTATTGTCCGTGTGGATGGCAACCATAAAAGTTGGTATTTGTGCCAGGAACGTGCTGCAAACTGCTCACTTGCAGTATGAGTTTCAAAAGAATTAAGGGAGAAACGGCTCCAAAATTATGACAAAAAATCCCTAATGCTAAAATGTGAGGGGTGTATGACGGCACATAAACACACCATGTTTATTAGTGTTCTCGTATACGCACAGGCACTAGTGATCACCAAGGCTGCCGGTTTACTCGATTTATATCCAAAAATGGATGAGATTTTGGGTTCAAGAACTGCATTGCGAACAACTCCTCCTACCACAGTGTTTTCACCTGTGATTTTCAGACAAGACTGCCTCGTACAAGGGCGCATTTCCAAATATATATGTGGTTAAAAGTTATCAGATAATTTTATTACTGACAATACAGGTTCTTGTCTTTTTCGCGCAGGTATAATGAGAAGCACATTGTTAGAATGAAGGAAGATTGCAATACAACTGGTTGTCCTAGTGAGATGCCACAGTATTCAGAGATTCTGATCGTAATGCAAAAAACATATTTGCAAATTAAGTTTTTGAATACGGTAGAGAAGCATCCGTTTTGAAAACTAATATTATGCTGTCGATGATGATGATGACGATGGAGATCTTGACAACAGACTCAATTGAATCCCTTGCTAATGATACACTCTCTGAATGTGCTGTACAAGGGCAAACTCATTTTTCAGTGGGTACTATATTCGAGATAGAAACCACTGCTCATATGGCTGTTGAAAACCCCCTTTGTTGATATATATTTTAAATGAGTATACTTCACCATTTGCGTGCGATTTGGTGTTCGATTGGAACGTAAAATTGACAAAAGCTAAAGGACCACCCCTGTCTGATGAACTCTCAGATGGGCGCAAGCAAGATACGGACGTCGTAGAGTTTTTGGCAACCTTATGCGTAGTTATATCCGTCAAATGAAAAGGAACAGTATAGCTTTCGAAGTATCACTATATAGCAGATAGTTGCTCTGTAGAAAGCGGCTTAATCAGGACAAAGCAGTGATTGCTGAATTTCACGAGAAAAACACTGTCTGCGTCTACGGTGTGCAAAAATGTGCAGTTCTGTCTTTCACGTCCAAAATCCACGCATGAAAGATACTGACTAACGAGAACCTTATGAACCATTGGTCGTACAGCTTCTTCTGTTAATCAGTAAAATCCAGCTTCACCGAAAAACTTGATTTGACACAACAATCTGAACTCATGAGGAAGTGTGAAGACATGACGCTCATTCAGGGTAAATTGACTCAACTGATACCCGTATTCCTTGCCTACTTTTAAGTAGCTGCTTATCACAGAAACACGTACAGGTCTTTGTGTTCTCCTGCATCATTCCAAGTCAAGTGGATAAAGAATTTAGAGTTAGATAAGGCTGTAGGCAAAAAATCTGAGGAGAAATGTTGAATGTGCCGAAAAACTGCGTTAGTATAGTGTCATTTATTCAACCTTCTTATTGCCCCTAATTTATTTACAAAGGCTTTGGTCAAATAGATCTGAAACACTCCAGCTAAGTACCTACAAAATTGTAGGCAGTAAGAAGACTTTGAATTTCCAATAAAATGACGTCAATATATGCACTGGATTTGTTGATGCTGGAGCTCATCACCGATGTGCACCTCGTGATGTTCTATGACGATACGATGCCACATTAATCCGGCTGGTAGATGAAAAAACGCCACACGACCGCAAGTGTTTGATCTGTGTTGTATTACCACAAGGTGAATGGCCTTCCATCTTAGTAGTTTGGCTTATGAAGCCAGTCCGCACCTGGTTCAGTGAAAGGGCTATGTACCCTATATCCTACGCTCAGGTTAATCCCGCTGAAGTGCATACATCCTTAGATGAATGGCAAACGGTGTCCAAATTCCAAGTGGAATGTCGCTCGTTCGGACCTGTCCGGAGACCTGCGGAGTCCGAAACTCAACTCCAAGCAAGCTTGAAAGTGTTATGCAGTGTCCATTATCTTTTCAGTATGCACTGCTTTCACGTGCCGAAAGAAATACTTGTTGTAGTTAAGAAGTTCTTGTAGTTCATCAACCGTGGTACAGAATAAGTGAACCGTCAATGAACGTCGTACCTCTTTCATAAGCGGAAGGAGTTTTCATATGCAATGACGCGGACATAAGGTGCAGGCCAAAGTGAAGATAAAAATGTTATAAGCAAGCAGTTGTTGTTGCACATTAACTATCAGTGGAGTGTTCCCATTATCTTTTTTGCCAACGTCAAACACGTGCTGATCCGTTTAATCAACCAAATGAAGCATGGTAGGTCCACAGTATGAACGTTAAAACACGCCAGATTTGAAACCACCTGCCTGACAGAGACAGAAATTTTGGTCGTCCGCAAAACCGAGCTTTTTCGAGAAAACCATCATAACAATATAAAAATGGAAGCAGTTTGGACAACATTCCTGAAAATTTAAGTGAGCCAACGAGGCAGCACATGACAAATGCAGCCTCGAACTCAGATGATTTGGTGTGAAAGTATTTACAGCACAAGTATCTTCGACAAAAATCCATCATTCATTATTATTTGTCCTAGCTGAGAGCGGCAGAGGGGGAATTACATTAATTTTGATAGGATGACAACCTAAATGCCTTACTCTTAAAGCAAATTTTAAAGAAGCTATCGGGTCAGAGGTTTTTAGCATACTCAACACCACTTGGTAAACGATAATTTCGGTGTTTCCTGCCCTATTGAATGCATCCATTTTGTAAACGATCCCATCAAAAACGTTTGAGCTATCGTTCTTCTAGTACAAACAGTAGGTTTTAACAGGCAACAAGTAGACATGTTCGTTAAATTTAGGAGGCTGGCCAGACATCTGCAAAGCCCCCGTAGACAGTGGAATGCAACTGACCTTTAAGGCCCTGACCGTTCAGTTTTAAGCAATTGTTGTCAAATATTCCTTCAAAACATTATCTCGTTTACCTTTCAGGCTTCAACACGTTGTGGCTTAAATATGTTTTCGAGATAAAACGTCACTGTCAACTGAAAGTGGTAGTCAACATGTAATGCATCTGTGCACGCAGTTTCTCTCTTGAAACTTGATTATGTCACTAATTTCAGACCAAGAAGCGAACATAAGGAATATTATCCTGAAGCACTATTCAGCCACTCTTGACCACAAATAGAACCTTACTTTTTCTGAGTACTCACAATGACATTTTCTGCTATCCATATGACGTGCAAGCATTAGGTTTGTGCTATATCGCTAGTCGCAAACGTAAGGATTTTTGGTTGCAAACCGAAAATGGCTTTGAGATTGACTGCACACTCCCGTATTTGGCACCATTTACTTGCAATATCCAAATGCGCATTGCCTATAACATACTGTTTGCAACTTCATTAGTTAGTGGGACTGCTGGCCACAGCTAGATTGTAATGCTAAAATGAATAACAAAAGGAAATTATTGCTCATTACTTTTGAGCACTTGAAATCGGGCAGTCGTCGAAGTCAACTGGCTCAGCCCGTAAAATCAGTTGCCATCGAAATGATCACAATAACGCCCATTGGCTTGCTTTGCATTTTATAAACTACTTTGAATTTGTCGGTTAGAATTGGATTTTTATATCGGATTTCAGGTTACCACAGTCTATCTTTTAATGTGTTAGTGTAATAATGAAGCAGCTGTATACATTCTAGTTTTCAACTTTATTTCTATGAATCTATGTGGGCCTCAAAATAACCTGTCAGTAAAAACAGACTAATCGTTGAAAAATTCCAAACCTGTGGGAACTTTGGTGACAAATCATTGTTTGCCATATACTTAAGAAATTTCACCATGTCTAGGGTTTACCGACCTCTCAAAATTTTAACTTATCTCCTACAGGTGAAGGCTCTATTCACCAAGATGGCTTTAACTGTAGATGTTTCTGCGATCTCTTAGAAACTTGTTT
This sequence comes from Opisthorchis felineus, assembly GCA_004794785.1. Taxonomy (NCBI): domain Eukaryota; kingdom Metazoa; phylum Platyhelminthes; class Trematoda; order Opisthorchiida; family Opisthorchiidae; genus Opisthorchis; species Opisthorchis felineus. The sequence goes on along the minus strand of SJOL01009403.1, from coordinate 559,821 downwards.
ATATGTTGTATCTTATTCCCCTCAAATTTTGAGCAACATCACTCTTTTCCGTACCGAAAATGTTGAGTTTTATTTTTAAGATGCTAGCTATGAACAATATGCATATGGATGTGTATACATAGATGGACTTAGCTTGATGAATCTTTTTATGACCGAACTACAGAGACATGCGCAGAATTGAATTCTAAACAGATGTTAGGATTATATTTTGATCATTTTCAAGTACAAAGAGAAGATTGTAAACGGACTTTCTGATTTTTAGTAGCCCCCACCTAGAAATTAGTTTTACATTTACGTTTTGATATGACATTCGCCTCTATTTTGAAAGTTCTAATTCGAAGACATCGATGTGGTTCTACTCCACATGCTACGTGTCGTTAAAAGTGCCTTAATTTGTCTATCCTGTCGAAAGCAATACAACCGATGACTCGTGCACATTTTTTTCACATGGTCAGATTACTGTACACGCTATATATGCTATATAGGAGTATCTAGCCTCTAAATGTAATTCAAGGTGGACTAATTATCCAGATGGCGTTGTTGAGAAACCTGAAAACGTGTGCTTCCAATAATTTTTTTTGAACACACCGAGTTTCCCTTGCCTTTCTTAGTCCGGCGATGGTGACTTACTTCTCTTGGAAAAAGACATGGCTGTAAAACGACAGACATATTGTTCGGCACAACTCAAGCCAAAACCATAAAAAACATTCTCACTGTCGTCTAGCATAAATCTAAAATCAGTTCTTTCCTCTGTCCATTGTGTATATCAGTCCAACTGTAGTTACGGTGAAACTTGTGGAACTGGTACTGACAGAGGTCTCTAGATGCAGAACAGAGAACACCTGCTTGAATAAATTTGTTCGCTCGTGATTGGGATACCAACTTCGTCTTGGCTGACAGTGTGCGGTTCATCGATCACAGAGATTTTGAAGGCAAGCAGACATGAGGTTGTCAAGTATTCGTCATTTCAGGTCACTGCGGAATGCAGTCCGCGAAAAGGACTAAAATATTTTGAGGCATTGCTGGTCGATCCGTCGAAGCCAGCACTATTTCCTCGGAGCCCTGCCAGATTACCGCAGTTTCATTAACCGAAACTCGTTGGATGAAACTTACTTATTGTAGTAGTTGTGATAAGTTGGTTTGCCTATATTACTCAGTTGTACACGTCTTTAACTTGTTTGATGCAAAGCTGTGATCGAAAGGTACACAGTAATTAAACCTGTACGCATTTTGCCACGCAAATCCTGCAGATAAATACACTCAATACCGTATACATTCTGAAAGATTTACTTCCGACACCACTTTCACTAACTCAGTTGAAATACATGGCGTTATCGATCAATTGGCCAGCACTCAATAAGTGTACAGAATGCCACTTGAAGCACCAAAAGGTGACAAAACTGAAACGAGCAATCAACTTGTTGCCGGGAGAATATTCGTATGGGTGAAAACAGCAGTCTTTGCACATGCAACTTGCACGCAATGCATGGCAACCGGCAGACTGTGCTGAACCTAGAAGTCATGCAGTCTAGGCAGCGAACAGTTTTATTATGCACGCCTATCTACGTAGCCTGTCCAAGGAAAAATTTAATGGCCTGTGAATGAGATTATTTGTTTATAAGGAACTACTGCACGCTCAGAGTCACCAGAACGTTTTGGATATACTATAATCCATAAAACGGGCGGCGTTTGTGAGGCCAAGCACGACTGCCCAAATTACTTCCACCAGTCAGTTACGTTCCAAAACATTTTGAGTCTGGTTTCAGCCGCCGTACGAATTCATCATGCCTATGTAAAGCATCACTTTGCAATTTGGGACCAACTAGACTTTCCAGTCTATTAACTGGACTATTTTGATCATATTCGAATCGTCTTTGGTTACGACACTCATTGGTAGATTTGACCGCTAAATACATTTACATTCGAACTGGGGTAACCTGTATCGGGCACAACAGCCTCCTCCAACGGACTTTGAAACGACACAATTTTTGATTCCCATATCTCTTAGTAAATAAGATCACATGGGTGTCCCATGTAGACAGAAGTTTCCTCCGAGCAAACGGCCTGAGGCCTATTCACTTGCTGCCGGCTGTAGTGCATCGTATTTCTAATTTTCAGAAATTCATAACCCAAGCACAGTAACATATGCTTGCGTAAAGTGTTTATAAAAATTGAATACAATAATAATTGAGGTCAGACAGCGGTCGGTGGTATGTCTTCCACCATAATGAGTATAATTATTGGATGCATTCGTCTAAGACTCCGAAAACGGATAAAAGTTTAAAAACTCAACTGAAATGCTTTTTCTCTGGTGTGCTTGCTTCCTAGAGTGATTACCGTGAATCCATTTTTGGAACGCAGTTCAGAGACGTGACATTAACTAAGAAGTTGTCTAATCTCAACTTTTTCAATCTAGTTTTTTTTCACTAATCTAATTGGTGCATAATGGTTGATACTTTGTGAAGTCTGTGAATGGAAATTTCAGTTGATCAGTCATCAGTATTACTAGAAAATTCGACCTACTGCGATCTGATTTTTATTCTTCATCTAAAAATTAACAGCTTCAAAGGTAACAAAGCTGCGTTTTCTAAACTCTCAGGAGAAGTGACTGGCTACATATTGTTGCTTGTAGTTCATCAGAAGCAATTGAAGCCTCGTCATCTTTTCAAAGTAGCACAGCATCTTTTGATTAACAGAGTATATGTGTTTCTCTATCACCAAGTGTCTACGAAATTCGCAAATCTGTCTGTGTGAGTATCAGGCGAAGAAGGCTAAAACCTCACAATGCATGTCTATTAAGTCTGAGCAAGATAAGAAAAATGTTAGCTATTGGTAAAATCCTGTTGACATGGTACACTGATTCCGGAGCAAACATGAAAGTTATGTAAATGTAAAAAGGTGAAAAACAGTGTGAAATTATTTTATATGGAGAAAACTGTTTATCTATAAAGATGTGGGTAGATCAGACAGCGAAGCAAATTCCCGCTCTCAACGGAAACTGAATAGTGTTGTACAGTTGTGGGCAGTTAAAAAGATTGCAGAATGTGTCCATATCAGTTTCATTTGAACTGTTCCTTTCTCTCCTAAATAGTGTTGTTGGTCCACACCAAAGCGTACAATCACTCAATTTTCGCTCTTATTGCATCTCGCCAGGACCATTCCAGCTAATGAGCATGCTGCCCTTTGGTACCCAGAGCGGGCCGAGCATGCACGTCAGTGCACACAGGATGCACCTGAGTTTTAATGTCTGGACAGGCTTGAAAGCCTGTGATTCATTTACCCGACGACCCGAAAGACGACTTAGTAACCTTCTTGGTTGCGTTGATCTCCCGGCAGCCAAATCAGGTGGTGCCAGTGGACCTTTACATACCCTTGTCAACAATTTTAGTTGTGCGGAGTTATATTCACATTATCCTACCTCAAGCAGTCTTTCTAATGTCTACACAAGCTGTGAACCAATAAAAATCATTGCATCGTGTCTGACAGGAGACTGTTCATACAAAAGTAATGTGTATACGCGTACTAGTGAACAGTAAGAAGATTGCTCCTAACTTTTCGTCGCTCTCACAGAAGGACTGTAAATTGATAATCATAAGGATTGCAAAGTCCCAACTTGAACATTAATCAAACATGTTGTCGGAGTGGTATGGCTTACAAAGCATTCAGTCATTCAGCGTACTGACCATTGACACAGACGAAAAAAACACATCTGGCACATTCCTTGATTGATTATACTATACTACACACTCACATAAGTTGATTATTGACCCAGGACATTTTCACTGGTCATCTGTCCAGACGACATCCAGGGTGAAGACACGGGACGATCCTTGACTTTATACTTAGACCTCAGGTCGGGGATCCGCAAAGTTGTGAGTTGCTGGATAGATTAATCACTTTGCCACCAACAGCAATATTTCTCGACCGAAGGAAAACCTAGGTGGACCGAGACATTCAACCTGCAATAACTTGGTGATTTGCCTGAAAGTTTGCTGGTAACGGCATACTGAAACGAGGACGAAAATTATCCTCCAACCTTCTAGGCGGAACAAGATATATGCAAGTTGGTCAGCAAAAGCGAGTAATATTTTTCTCCAAGCCAGTTGGTTACTTTTTGATAGGAACAACAACAGAAAACTCAGTCCTGTGTCAGTCGGTTCGTTTTAATAAAATGGACACCACACAGTGCAGTTTATTCACGGTGTTACGTATTCACAGGGTAACGGAATTGCTGCGGAGTGTAAAAACGCTTTCTGCTTGTAACCACATTCAAAATGGATTATTGTGTAAATTTTCAAGATTTATGCCTTATTTTGCCAAACCTTTTTATGATCCGCTAAACAAGTTATACGAAAGAATGGTCAAGTTTAGCCGGTGAATAAACACAAAGATTAATGTTAAAATGGACTGCTTGTATATTTATTTGTCCGTGAAATTATTCTTGGCAGTCTAACTATCCATCGTGGTTGATGTTTGTTGCACTCGCGCCTCCAAGGTGTTTGAGGAGAGAACGCAGGGAAACGATCACAGATGTTTGCCTTTAGGGAACCAGCTGAGAACGTATAAATCTCAGTAAGCGTTTTTTAGTTTCAGGCGATGTACCAAATACGTTAGCTGAACGTAAAAGTTAAATTGCACCGACAGGTCTTTATTATATTTTGCAATGAGGAATATCTTTAGGGGGAATTATGTCATAGCATTCCATTCCAGAAGTAGCATTATCAGAGCCGAGTTTTCAGCATTCACTTCTCAGATAATAGACTCGTACTTATTTCCCGTCAGATCAACGAACCTTCGCTGCGTAGCTTTTTAAACGTAACAACACTTTTGGTCATGTTTTTGTTGCATATTTTCAGTAATTTGCAGTGAATTCAAGGTTTTGGATTATTTGTTTGCATACTCAGCTCATGGGAGGATATTATTCGTTCAGTGCGGGTGTTTTGGTAAACCTAGTGTGAGAGAAAAACGTTTCATGTGCCATTCCACACAACAGAAAAACGGCAGACACAATTTCAAGCTCCCAAGTTATCATATCACATGTCGATTCCTATTTACCGGGGGGAAACGTATTCGTACTGAAAACAATGAGTCTAATCAAATGATCCTAGCCATAAAACCAAACCTGCCATTCCTATTCGCGACCTCCTTGTGTATATTATACGGTCACCCATTTACTGGCTATTCTACCGTTGTGCACACAGGCCATTCGGCTTCGGTATGAACGTGACAGGGGTTTTCACCTTCGCACAAAAAGTTGAAAAAGTACTAGGTTGTTTAATTTCCTTGACTGTCTTGGTGGAGATCTGCTGTTACCTTTCCAGATCGTGCTTTCGAAACACCGTCCTCGGTTGGCCTTCAAAAGAACTCACCGTTTGCTTCAGTCAGATGTTCCACCTAACGTTACTGCGCCGTTTGTTGTCGCATCACGTTAAGGTCAGTGTACCTATCTGCAATGCTCAGCATGTTAAGCCGAAGTGCCTATACATCATAGCGATGTCCGCTCTCGGATGAGTTCAAGATGCTAGATAACTTGAATGAATCACTGCCATCTCAAACGTTGCCTTATCAAGTTCTCACGCTATCAGACATTCTTTGGTCAGCACTCGGTAACTGCAGCTCACGTAGACATTGACCCGACTCTCATATTATTTATACAATGTATGAATCAACTACACATTGGCTCAGTTCAGCAGGACCCTGCTCGGAGTATCGCGCAATGCGATTTCTACGTTCAGCAGTACGTGATTGCATTTAGCTTTGCATCCTATACGTATCCACCCACGATATGCCTTTGAAGTGTTAGGTGCCTTCAGTCGGCACGCCCAGTACAGACACAATAGCTGAGCTGGAACAAGTTACTGAAGCAAATATTAGAACCGTTCCAGTATACATGGAGGGTATGGACGTACAATTACGAATTGTCTAGGGAAGCAAGGTGACTGCCTGCCACCAGTGAAATGAGCGAATGGTGTAAAAGGCCAGACGAAATTTCAAATTAATGCAAGAATCCGAACACACTTTTTCGGTGTTTCAATGGTAAACGACCTGCAAAGATTTTTTTACGAACAATGTGGACTCCGTTGCTATATGCCCAAAAAAGGCCACAATTTGTTAGCCGACAAGTCGATTAAAAATTGTATCCACTGTGCGTTTTTTTTCAAAAGCTCCTGATTATCTCTAGGAAGTCGTTAATTCCGAAAATTCGGCCCTTGTAAAAATGTTTCGGTCCTGGGTAAACCCCTTTACCCATGTTCGTAATGGGGTGTCAAATGAATCCTTGTCACAGTGTAGGCTCGGAATTCGATAACACTGACTTTTTAACTGTAAAGACCGCATACTTGTTGTGCAGTGATGACGGATACCACAGTTTTGTTCACCAATTATTTGAGGAGGTGGGGTAGGTAGCTAAGCAATGGAAGTGGAGGCTGATATAATTTATTCGTCAGTACCGGGGTGTCAGTGGACTTTTCATTGCGGAGATCAGCAGGGGAATCCATGCATTGAACGCAACGACTTGGATTCATGAGCGCCACTGAGACCGCTACTGGGTCACGTTTAACGATGCCCATAACATTTGCTGCGCCCCGTCTCGTTGTCCCCATCCTGGGTGATGGCAATTACCAGTGCAGCTGTTTGCTGGTATTGGCTTTCATATTTCGCTGAAAAGTCATTGCCTGACCTCCTCTGGCTCGACTTCACCGTTTGTGTGATTGTGAGAAAACGGCCCTTCGAGGAATCCGGTCGGCTGGCTGAAGGGGCGCGCGACCAAGCAAAAGCAACCCATGAAGTGTGAGCTATTTCATCAAAAAAAACATTCAGTGTACTCCAACAGTGCTGATCCGTGGCCCCCTTTCCCAGATTCATGCGATGCCCCGCAGATATCGATCGTAAAACGCCGGAAGTTTTTGACGTTTTTAGCTTGCATCGGCCAGCTTTCGGATCCGTATAACAGCATAGAGCGTGCCGCAGCATCGTTTTCGCGAACCTGCTACATCTACACCGTAGGAGATGCAGGTTCACAAAAGCTAATCTGATTTTTCCAATCCGGATAGAAATATAATCATCCGCGAGACCACCGGGACAGCTACGTAGGTAGACACCTTCATCCACTACCTCAGTCGTCTCACCTGAAAGCATAAGTTTAGGCTTAGAGCCCACCCAGTCTTCTAGATGAGCTCTAAAATTTACACGTGTGAAGTGTGCGCCAAACCGTGAGGCAGAAATATTTGGGTTGCTTAATTTTGCTTGCATTACAGTGGCGTCAGATCCAAGAAGAGCAATATCTTTTGGGTACTCGTTATCTTTGTGCGAACACCCTGAGAGTATTTCGACCCCACAGACATTAGAAGCTGGGACCCAGTCTTCCACGATCATACGGATGATAAGCGTGTGAAGGAAACGTGAAGGAGGACAGCCTTGCCTGAGACCCTTAATGTAGTGTTTAGATGAAGGCTTTCAGTAGACCCCTCAAGATTCCGCGGGAGTTGGCATACAGTGCCTTAATGAGTGTCAAGAATTTATGGGGGGGAACCTTTGCTCCATAGACAAAACCATAGCGCCTGACCCTCCACAGAGTCAGTGTGGCTTTCAAGTCAAGGAAGACCACTAATGTTGGTTGCTAGAAGCAGTGTTTCTGTTCCAGAATCTGTCGTAGGATGAACATGTGGTCGATGCCCTTTGTCGCAAAACGGAGCCCAGCTTGGTTATCACGGATCTGCCTCCCTCTGTGTTAGGTCAACCTTCGACTGACAAAACCAGAGAGGACCTACGATGCCCCGGCAAACAGACTATTGTCACGGCGGTTTCCACACAGCGTCCGCTTTCCCTTTTGAAGATGGGAATGAATTTTGATGTGCCTCGTCCTGCAGGCACTTTCTCTTCGCTCCACATCGCATGAGTGTATTTTGTCAGATGGGTTACCGGGAAGTCTCCTCATGTGAAAGGTTCAACGGAGTGGCCTGCGGTCATCCCATCCGATACCCTACTGTAGTGGCAGATAGTCTTCTGGCAACTCTTCTGGTTAGTGGGCTCAGAACCAATACATAGACCTACGCATTTTCCCGTATTTTTTCTCATGTATTTGGATAACTTCAATCTGCAGAACTCATTTCTAAGGTGCGATGTCCTCAAAGGCATGCTCTGGAGCTGACATTGAATGATCACTGGTTGTCTGGTAACGTACCGCATTCGCGAACAATAAGATTTTGTTCGCTCATATAAAAATGTGGTTACAGTAGTGAGACGAACATTTTTACTTCTCACGCACCAGTTTATCAATGTATACGGTATACTCATAATTTGTTTAGTGGTTAATATGGCCAGAAACCTCGATTCAAGTATTAAAAAAAAGGTGGAAAAGTGCTGTCATCCTGTGAGTGACAAATTACGTGCTAATGATAAAAATGGACAGTGCAGTATTAATAAGCATTCTTAGCTAGTTCGGATATATGGAAACCAAGAGTGACCTCTTGTAAGTTCTCTGTATAGCTCAAAACGTGTGGAGAGCCCGAAGGTATGGGAGCAGCGTTACGCCTTCCCACACCAGGGCTTGCCTGAAATGTGTTAAGTGGTCTTAATATGTCCAGCATAACCGATTGTGGATGGTTTGTCTGTGACACAAAAAAGATCAAAGGTTACTCATCGACCTTTGAAACTATTCAGAATGTTGTAGGTGCGGAATATAATCATTCGGCTTTAAAGCAATTATGGGAATATGTGGGAATATGTGGGAATGTGTGGGAATAGGACACTGGGTAAGGTGACTTGTTAAGGAAACAAAATCCAATTGCTGATGGATTGCTATGAAAGGATTTGTATGAAAGTTTCCGGCCGTTCGAATATTATCAAACTACATTTGTCATTTTGCAAACTTGTACTCGGGTTTGAGCTTGTTGCTCCTTGCTAATAGATACTTCTTAGCAAAGCCAAGGGACACGGATGGATGGATGGATGGATGGATGGATGGATGGATGGATGGATGGATGGATGGATGGATGGATGGATGGATGGATGGATGGATGGATGGATGGATGGATGGATGGATGGATGGATGGATGGATGGATGGATGGATGGATGGATGGATGGATGGATGGATGGAAATCATGCAAACCATTTACGATCTAGCTGTATTTTTGGAGATGAAACAGGCATGTGGATTACTGAGTGTGATCCACTTGGAACGATTACACTTCCGCAAATTGACCCCGGAAACTCAACCGCTGTAATGGGCCACCCAGCCTGCATTTGTCCTTCTTTTTTCAAACAAAAGAACCCTGTCGTTCTGTAAGCGACATGACTGATTTGCCCCTGGATTTGACGTCTGATTTCACCATACGATCTATACAGTTCCCTTTAAAATGTGTGCACACATAAATGTCACTTTATTCTCCCCGGTGAATGCCATCTGACCAGGTTAAACTAACTGACATTTGTCCTCACCTGATCATCAGATACACATCTGGACATCCGATTTTAGTGAAATGTAAGCTCTCATCTCAACAAAAAAGCAGCCATTTATATGCGCGTACCTGCTTCTGGGACAACTTTTCCGGACCAAGAAATATACAACCAAAAATGGCAACCATTTAGAGCCCTAACAGCTCATATTTCTTTAATAGTTCGTTGTTTCCTTCCTCAAAACTAACTGCGCATCGGATGACTCTATCAAAAACTCGGCAGAATACTGTGAGTTTTAGCCTAATAAGCAAACAAATGTTGTCAAAGTACAGCACTGCACTGGTGCTGTATTGACCTCAAAACATTCTCCCACACATTTAAAAACAGGTCTTGTGGTAAACACAGCCATTGAGCAGCTCACGGAGTTTGGCTAGGGACTTTTTGAAAGGCGGGAGCAGTTTTACTACTCATAACCTGCGTTCAGTTAGTGCCTGCCACAGGTCCAAAATTGAACTTTCAAAGAAAGGCAAGTTTCTCGAATCTAGAGCGTCCCCTATGGTGAAGTTTGTGTTACATTGTGTGGATGCTTGATATCTGTCCGTTTTTAGCGGATCCCAGGTTGACGCAACTAAAGAATTTGTTTTCCATGACGTATAGATCTCAATGCCAAAACAGTTGAGGGAAATCTTTACATTGAGATCGTTGAAACATGAAACGGTAATAAGACGTAGGAAAGTGTAAGATCTACATCAAAGATATACGGTTGTCTACAATCATAAGTATAATGGTTTGCTGATGAATATGAATGTAGTAGAAAGCAAAAATAACTGAAGGTGTTTTTAACACATCGAAAGCCAGCGACTTCGAGAAACAATTTATGTCTGCTTAGAGTCCCCAAGGGAATTCTGCCAAGTTCTGAATCAAAATGCACCAAGATTTATGTGGTAAATGGACGGTGACATAACGCAATTTAAAACACCCGTGAACCGTACTCATAGTTGCCAAAGTCATGGACTTGAAGGCAAGGCTGGTAAAACTGTGCATTACAGTTTTGTAATATTTGTCCCGTATAATAAATATAACCTGCTAAGTGAGAGATGATCACACTGTAGGTCAGCCGCTCGTGGCCGAACGGACGAGTGTTGAACTACTGGACGGAAGGTCGCGTGTTCGAACCGCTCTGAGTTTCATGAGATTCGCACTGCTGATGATTCTAAATAATGCAAAAATTGGTAAACAGTACTTCTCACCTTCTCTGTATAGATTAGATTCACTGACAGGACAAACTCTCAGTTGAAAATTTAGGTTTCTGGACATTATGAGATTTGCGCCGTCTGGGGTGTTAGGAAGACAAGAAGGCAAGATTTGCTTGTTAGAGCTTGCCGAATATCAAGTATCGATCGTACCGGTTACCTCACACTATCATCAAAACTGGGCGTTACTCCAATAGCCATGGACATGGCTACTGTTCTGATGTCCGATAAACCCATGGTACCATAACATAATGGATTGTCTTGTTGACTAAACATACTCCTCATAAAGCTGCTGAAAACTCTAAGACAGCCCACAACCGGTATGGCCATTCTTGGGGCTCATCAGGCAGGCACAGTTCCCACGTTTTTGTTAACCTTACCTTGAGCTTGAAATCAAATTACACGCAATTCATGAAATACACTTAAATGTGCACCAAGTGGGCTTAAAGACGAACATCAGATGTGCGGTTCAACTGAAATCAGCTAAACCTATCGTTAAAATCAAATCGGTGCGCGAATAATAATAGCAGTAGAATGCCATTTGCGTGGGCACAAAACGGTTTTGGTGCACCAGTGATGCATGCCCTCATTTGGGACATCTCGACGAAGTGAGCATTTAGATTGTGAGGGTTCACATGCATCTCATAAAGGCACCGGCATCTGTTGACTCCCTAGCCCCCACTCAGACAGTGATCCAATAAGTCAGCGGTTTTCTACCGTCACGAAGAGACTGGGCCTTACCGTGGTGTGACGGTTTGCGCACCTCAGCGACTCATTGAGCTATACTGGGGGGAGTCCCTGCGATACTCACAGAGTCTCTCATACCAAGTTGGTCAATGGTTAGAGATCTGGCAAACACAGTCTCTTGGTCCTCCAGGTTGGGGGTTGAAACTTATGGCGACTTGTTCCGTAGAAATGGTAATGCATTTGCATTTTCTGCCAAACACCGCTGCCTTGCGGTTAGGCGTTTGAGCCAAAGGCTTTGGTTGAGGACCCTAGGCGTCCTCCTGTCCAGATGTGGGCGCCCTGACAGTATCCCAGCCCACGTACAATCATGATACCTACATCTAACAATAAACTCATGCCACATCGGCCGCCGCGTGGTGCCATCAG
>SJOL01009403.1:533644-543857 GCA_004794785.1 Opisthorchis felineus | reverse complement strand
CTGGTTGGAGACGCTGCAAGATATGGCTGCCAAGCGATATCACTAGCGATCTTGTTGTCAGTTTCTATCCAGGTTGCCTGAAAGAGTGTCTGGAGACGTAGGCACCTCGGAATGATTGTAGTAAGCTAGCACTAAGTCCCTTCCCCGTCCACCTTTATTCTTTCCTTTACAATAGGGCTTTCAAATAAATCATGGTTGTACGGCAGTGAAGCATCAGTGTTGAACACTGATGTCATGCTGTCGATGATGATGATGATGAATAATAGTCTTAGCATATCTGATATAAGTAACGGCATGTGCGTTTGTTGATACAATCATGCTGTTACAATAAAGATCCCCACATTACAGTTCACGAGACAACTCAGGGTAGGAAACAGAAAAAGCAGAAGGAAGTGAGACGCGTATATTCTTCACGAAAATGTATTTGTTTCTTTTTGTAAGAAAGATCCCATTGGGGCCCTCTTCAAAAGAGTGTTACCGAAATCCGCTTCGCCAGACATCATTGGCACAGATCTTGCGAGATTAGCGCAGAACAACAAGATGGGGTTGCCACGGTCCCTCTTCTCAACGAATTAATCTTCCGTCTAATTGCCTCACATGAAAATGTGGTTCTCTGTTACATATGCAAAACATGACCTTTTGGTTTCTGCTTTAACTAGTTTTTCCTTTTGTGTCTTGGCGAGTTTGCATAATTTTACTCGTAGCACAGGAGACTACCGTGAGTGAGGTAGTCCTTGTTTTGACTAGATTATTGGGCTTGTGCATAACCTTAGTAGTCGACTAAGTGAATGCATTCTCGCGTGAACAGTTTGTGCGTAATCACTTTTGTCCACATGTATCAGATGCCTTACACCAGCCCTCAGAGGAGGACCTTATCTAATATGCTCCATTTATCGTGGTGTTGCTTTGCTCGCATGATGCCCCCTGTGTCAACGTTTGTCACTTCTCATACGCGCAGCTCCCATCCGTGATGGTTTTGCTTTTCTCACTGGAAGGTTGGGCATTCAGCAGCACATGAATAAGCCAAGTAGTCCGGTATCACAAGATCATATTCAATAATAGCAAGAACAATAGCGAGGGATTTTTGTAGTTACTCAGTAGCACGATGTCGAAAACATTTTTGCACATAGTTGGCTGTAAACTCGTGCCTGCAATCCATGAAAATCAATTGACAGTGGAACGTTAGGACATCAGAAGATATGGAAAAGGAAATCCATTTTATTAACCATTAATACTGGTAATTAATGAACGGGCGGGTGTCTTCTGCAAAACAGATAAACACATATTTGTCTAGCAGTTTTTTTATTTATTTTTAAAATCAGTTTAATATGCACTAATATTCAATGGAAAATACTGGATTGAAAGACTTATTTAGTTAATACAACTGAGAAAGCAGTCCATTATATTAAAGACAGTTCTGGATTATTTGTCATTCCAATAGTTTAAACATATCATTGAAAAATATCTTACTTAACAGTAAAAAGCATTTTATTTCTAAGCGATGTATCCCCCCTTCCCGAGTGAACAGGATAGATATTGATAAACTAATATATTTCTTCTGGTTGAACCTTCTTTTGTTCGCTCTTTCGTTCAGAATACAAAATATCCTGTAAAAAAAAAACATTTTATTTAGAGTTAATAGGGTGTAGAGCGAACTAGCTTCCTAACAGTAGCGATAATTTTTTTTGTACGTGGTTTAGGTGTGAACACAAGTGGAGAATATGGCTGCAAACAAGTTGTCTGCAAGTAGATGGACATTTAGTACAGTTACTACTCTTGTTGTTGTAGTGTACGGTGTTATATTAGAGCAAAACCTTGAAAACTAAGCTGGATTCACTTTTAAACTTATCCAGATTAGAGGGAACTGAATGGTCAACAACGTGGTTCCCATATCATAGTGTACAAAAATGTTTTGTGACACGCGACAAATAACTACTTTTGTGCTGCCGTGGTAGAAGATCAAAGAGCATTTGCGGCAAACAGCTGCATAAACAGAGCTTCGTTTATATTGTTTCCCAACGTTTATTCCGAACAGCTTTCAGGTAAAAAGCGAATTCGCTAAATGCATTACCTCCTCGGATGTGTAGTGCAGAGTCCAGTTCCAGTAGGTTGTCGTCTGGGACGAAAAAGCTGTGCCCTATGACAAACCAATGGTCATTTCGAACGCAAATAGTACCCTAAAGACAGCTGTTTGTTCGGCCCAAAAACTTATCGCATGGCGCCAATCTTCCCAACTCTTTCTGATTCCACCCCATTCCAGAAAGTTACAACATCATATAAACAATTTCAGGGTGGACAGAATGAACACGACTGCCAGTAAGAACCAAAAACCTGATATTAACCATGTGATTTGGCGAAGGGTAGGGTGTAGGAAACCACACAATCATGCGTCACTAGACTGAGCATAGCAACGAATGTTGCGCTGGCTAATAATGACTGGACGCGTCGGTTTCCGAGTAGCGGATGTTGCCGAATCAAGACCAGAGTTGCCATGGCATTCACCGCAAGAAGTATAAACAACCGAACAACTTTCCAGCATAAGGGGGCAGTCACAGTGTGTTGTCACATGTCAGTTTGCTGGAACAACATTCGACAGTGCAACGGTGCCAACCGCAGCCGTATCGTACTCCAATTGCTACCATGCAAAATATCATTTATAAGCTCACTTTAGATTACTTTTGTTGTATAATGTATGAAAACTCACAAAGACGGCCTCATACCTTGTTGAATTCACGTCGAATTAAAATAAGCTAGAGAAGCAAGGAGAGAAAATTGTCGAAAAAAACCAACTACATGATTTTATAGAAAAGGTCTTAGTTATCTGTTGAATTCGCATGACCATAGTGGTGTTGGATGACGAACAGAAAACTAGGGGAATTTGTTATTATAGAAGAATATCAGAAGACGTTTAACGTACAGCGAGAGTCAAATGTCCAAGAACATACACTCATATCTGGAGTTCAGAAAAAGAATACGTTATCCCATAAAGCACTTCTTGCACGGCCAAACTTGCGTCACTTGTTTGAGAATCGTTGTTTCCGGAAATTGCTCCTGTTTTTGGGCCAACAAAATCACCGAATTGGTCTTCAGTAGATGGCCTCTAAACCAGATTTCTTCAGGCTTTACTGGATACCAGCCTGTACGGGAAAAGGGTGTTGCCTGAAAAACCTTTATTCACCGCATGGAATGCTGCTTTGCTGCGCAAGAAAAATTCACAACGTCTAGAATAAAAAGGTTTCACCCAAATACAGATATTCATAGAAGGGATAGCTACCGACAACTTTCTTTTACTGTCCTGAACGTTTCTTCCGAATAAATGCACACATAAAAGGGTAGTAAATTGATTAACTTTCAGAAGGAACTGTATTTTCATGCAGCAATGAAGACTTTCTAATGAGTAGGAACTGGCTTGTCGTGCGTCACATCACCCTACCTTTCAGCTGCATCAACTTCAGTGGGTTTTTCAATGAAAGTGTTTCAGCAAAAATATCTTGTGTTATATTGTCCAGCAGGTTTACTCAAAACCGGCCAAGAAGCTCCTACCGATATGATGGAATAGTCTTTTACTGATGACAGTGACAACAAATGTTCAGTCGTTTGTCCCCATGATAAACCCGGGTAGGTGAGGTAGAGCTTTTCCATCAATGTACTCTCTCTTTCGGATTAAACAATTTCAAAACTCCCAGGCCATGAGGCCGAATATAGGAAATCTGGCTAGTCCCACTTTTAGGAATGATAACGCTGTAGCGGTCATTCTGTTCGGTACTGTAAATCTTCCAAGTGTGTATAGTTGAGTTATTTTGGCTATGGAATTGCTATTCTGTCACTAATCCTTGGGTTCGGGTGCGAAATAATCTTCAGAGCGGGTTCCCATTTCCAGAAGTAGAATAATCGTGAACACCATGTGGTTGCTCAGTCTGATGACCAAGGTACCATTGATGACTTTTATCTCGCAACATCCGGAGCATGCGCGGAAAAGCTCTTGCTTTAGTTACCGTCAACAATACAGTATTATGAGAAAGGTACTTCGGTGTGATCACTGCAAGCGGTTTTTGACCATTTTTCTCCACCATTGACCACAATAAATCTCAGAGGGTGTGCATTGTCTGAATCACAAAACGTTTCTTCATTTCGCAAATAAGCGTACATATGGGACTACATCCTATCCAGGTGCGAACTGATCACACAGCTGACCTGCTACCCCTTGCAGAACGGTATAACGTCCAACTTTTAACTAATAGTAATCTAATATAATACTTCAGTTATATTTGGCATACCATTCCAAGGAAGCACATGGGCTAAGATACTGTCAGGTTGCCCAAACCTTGGCAGAGGCAGTCGGGATGCAGAGGCTACATTCGGACCGTCCAATCAGTAATTTCGCACGTTAACCACTAACCTACCTCGAGGTCTCAACTATTAACTGGAATATCAAAAACACCAGTCTCTTCAGAGACTCTTGAGATTCGTAGTTCTCAAGGCTCCAAAGATGGGTAATGCAGTATTTCATGAATTTCGCCATAGGGAATTCTCACAACACAAAATCTCAAGTAGAGATCATAGAAACTCTCAACCACACAATATGCTTAATTCAAGAGTCCGATATACACTTCTGCCAACTACTCTGGTTTGGGAAAAAACGGGGAATAGCGGGTAGATTTACTGGATTTTCTTGGATGTAGCCCTCACACAATACGTGGCAAAGATAATTACAGTTAAAATGATCTCACTCTTATGACTAACTTTACCATATTGCTGCTTGAATTAAAAAGTTACAAAACACACGTTTTCCTCTCGAAGGCTAGTAGAAACTGTAAATCACGCGGCTCCATCTTTGGCGTGCGACTGGTAAATCCGTAACCTATAAACTGTGAAACTGATTTGCGTCCCCTTATTTTCAGACTGCATACAAACGTTTCAAACACTCAGCCAGCAAGATACACACAACTTTTCTCCGGTTTTGTTACTGTCAGGCGGTAATGGCCAAACTGACGACCAATTTTATTTGCGTTCTGCGGAGAGAAAAGACTGTCTGACTAGCCTACTCAAGTCACACGGGTCTTGTACTTGTTCCCTTCGCTGTGTTGTTAAAAACAAACGTGTTTATCGGACGCCTGCCATGTTACCCGGTCACACTCGAGTGACAATTGCAATAAGCTTTTGCTTTCGGTCAATCTGCGACACAAAAACACCAGCCAACCTGAAAGTGACGAGTGTGGTCATTTGCGCAGGGCGTTTTAAGTGGAAGCTGCTTGTGTACGAACATTCTCCCATCTATTTTGTGCCTCCATTGGATGTCCTGGTAACTGAGCAAGCGGCTTGGATTTTGAAAAGGGATACAGGAGAAGTTTTTATCCTTGCAGCCACCTCAATTTTGCACCTAGAGATGATATAACTGCTATCGGCGCACCTTAAAAATGGCTTTGGTGCACGATGAAATTGTTCCCGAGACCTTTTAAATGGCCCTTAGTTGTCTTGATGTTACGTCAAGTGAAAAAGTATGGTTCAGCAGCGTTAAGCTGCTGTGAAGTTCCACTGTGAAGCTAAGTTCGCACTGCTTATAATATTACAAAATATATCCGAGTCTTTCTGCCACAGATCCGTGAGAGTTGCAATTTTTTGCTTGGCTCTTAAAGCGCGACATGTAACTAACTTAAGAATATATAGCACTAATCAGACAATCATTTAGAGACGGTATACATGTGTATGAATGGTTGTAGACATGCTTTTCTGTCCTGTGGGAAAGTGAGCCTCTCCTAAAGCTATTACAGTCTAATTTGTTTCGTCACCTCTTATATTGTTTTCGTTTGTTTATCTTTTTGTTTTACCTGACTAATTTTATCAGGGATCTTCTTCTGTAGCCCATGGGATTTCATTCAGTTTCAACTTTCCAAGCATGAAACCAGCTCCCTGCCTGAATTTCGTGTTTCTGTGATCAGCCTAGGAGATTTGACAGTGCCGTATTGGCTCAGAAGGTTTATGTAAATGAGGAATTACTTACTATCTTCAGGTCACAAGGCGAGTTTTACTAGAGTCCTCCAGTCTCTCACAAGTGAGATTTATTCTTTCGGGTTATAAGCGCACTCCGTTTTAAAACATTTGGCTACGCGTATACACACTGAGGTGAATTTTGTTCCGATGCCGAATAGGTATCAAGCCTTTACTGGACTCCGGGGTACAACGGTAAGTTTGGACCACCTCCTTATCTCCAAGAATGACTCGGCGAATAAAAGGCAATTTCAAAGTCCGAGCAAACACAATTTGGTAGACGATCGTCACTGCTAACCGATTTTTGTTCGAAAAGTGTTCACACTGAACGTAAAAGAAGTATTGTTGGGTTTGGCTTTCCTAAAGAGTAGCTGAGTAGATGTGAATTCACACCATCCTCTTTGGAATGTCTCATACTAACCCTTCTTCCTTTCGGAAAAACATCGCGTTTCACCCGGCAAGCGCCGCATATAGAGTCATTTAGCATCTGGGATACAAGTATGCGGGAGGATGTTTCCATTCGCGTTCCACTGAGAAGACACAGCGGTATCATGAAAACCAGGTCAAAACACCATGCAGCCTCCCCTCTCCATTAATATAACAATAAGTACACTGGGTGTTCGGTGGTGGAGAGTTTAACTAACGTGCCGAAAATGTGTCGAATTCTTTCCGGCCATTTACTCGACTGGCGACCGCTTACGCCATCTCGGGCATCCGCTGGTGAATCTTGGATAGGCTAAGCGAGAATTTTCCAGCTGGATAGGTTTGGTGATATGTGCTAATTATATGACTGATTTCTATAGTTTTTGAAAAAAATGGTAAATTCTCCTCAGTCTGGTGGTTGCCCCACCATCATGTTTTATGGTATATTATAAGGCGAAAAGGCAAGTTTTACATCGAAATAAGTGCTATTCCTAGGCCAAATCCGAAGAAAGACAGCATCCCTTTGTTGAGACCCTTCAGTGTACCATCTCTTTGGGTATAACTTCTACGCCCAAATGTACTTGGGTGTAACGATCGCGGCACTGTAAACACCGACACTGCCTGGCTTCTCAGACTGTGCTTTACCCACTGAGCACAAACATGTACTTTCTCAGTGGGCAACAGCACACTACCATGCATCACCGCCGAAAGTGTAACTGAAAGTCAGCTCCTCTGGACACAGCCATACGCTCAGGTCTGCAAGCACACAATTTCAACCTAATCAGATAAAAAGCAGATTAGTGTAAAGTGTCTAAAAGCTCGAGGAACAGGTTAGCATACTGGTGGCAGAATTTTTACATAGCCCTAAGCACTCATTCCTAACAATTTCAGCTAATGGGTCATTTGTTTACGCTATGGATATCATGCCAAAACTGATAACAGCAACCAGCAGATACAGCAACTGGTGACCCGAAGGTACCAGCATCTTATCGGTTCACCTGCTTACTTATTAAGGGAAACGGAGGACTACAAGCTGAATGATGCTCGAAACGGCCGCATTAACAGATAACCCTATAATGGACGAATAAAGAAAACAAACACCACAGTTTTGACCATCCCCTGGTGGGACATTTGAGTGTTCTTACTGATTTGCTCGTCATTCAGACATTAGGAATTTCTATCTTCACTTAGCCGACCTGTCACAAAATCAGGCTTGACTTGCGCGGTTACATTTAGACGAACCATGTATGCCACACCTTGCACTTTATAAATTGGCAATGATTAAACTGACACATGTTAGTGGACGACCCATCAGTTCACTTGACTTTGGCTCGATTCTGTTGAAACTTCGCGGATGTGGATAAGTCAGATTAATACTACTGTTTCCTACCGAGCTTGAGCGTTGCTGAATGTTACCAAAATGATGTCAAAGGGAGGCAACTAAATTATTCTGCTTGTTAGTCCACGGATTCCGTATTACACTCCATCGACTGTAGCTATCTAGGAATACTTTATGCATGAACTTTAACTTGTAGTAATATAATTCAGGTTAATTAGCATTATCTTGTGCCTGCAGTGGCAGGAGCTTAAGATAGACGGCAAAATATGGGAGAGTAAATGGTATCCAAGGGCATCTCCCCAGAAAGAACGGCGGAATCAATGGTTCACGGAGAACGTATACTGTATTCCCTCTACTTAGTCACTTTTGAGAGAAGTTAATAGACCTTCACTCGTTCTTTTGTTTCAGTTGTCTGTGGCATGGAGTTTAGTTCACTAGTATACTCTATGAGTTTTTCAGTTACCAAGATATGCTTGAGCGAGAGAAGGCCTTTTGTTCATCTGAATCTTCAGGATTTGTTTTCCTCTTTTCTCCATTATCGTCTTGCCCTACTCCCAGAGCGGTGTTTTCTTTTCTATGCAAAGTACCAACGGTCTTCCTTTATTCCAAACCGTAAAATGGACAGAACAGGTTATTGGTTTTTGATCAAGGCCAACCTGTTATATCTCCTGATGAAGTAAAACCCCATAACTTTCCACATGCCCCAACTTATCGTTTCTACTACCTGGTTAGCTTTCCAAAGACCATTCACCCGTATACATTGATAAGCTACATTCTAGACTTGTCTAGTCATCTAGCAAGTTCATGCGGCGCAAAATCACTACCAACCACTTTTCCGTGTGTCTTTTTAAAAAGTCGATCAAAGTGTAAGCTAGTTCATCGGTTGGATGACGGACGTTGCGAGCGAATGCGTTAACGGCATTATCAAATGATATGATAATTTGTCTATTTTAAATCACCATCTGCTTGTGTACATCAACCAGACAAATGCAGAATGAAGAAATTGCCTTGCAAGAAATTGTGTGCTTGCAGAAGTGTGGTAAATTGACAATCTAGCAACCTGTTGGGAATTCACACCAGCCTATTGAGAAAAGCATCTATTTTGCCCCCATGTTTTCCAGGATTAAACGATTTCCACCATTTGTCGCCACATTAATCCGTGATCTTCTCATTCCAACACTTTACAAGGCCGAGAAGAATACATCAGCGCGGATTCTCTGGAATTAAACACACTCTTTATCGTCAGAGATAGCTAGTATCGTGGGGATTGTCCTGGGAACTTCATCCACATTTTGTAGTGGTGCTACCTTTCGTTCTCCACATATCTGAATACAGGCCGTCTTTGCTCACACTACTAGAAACAGTCCCAGATACCCGAAATTTTGCAGTGCCCGTCTTCATAACAGTCTGCACTGCTTTTAGACACTGTGTGTGGCAGAGATACCATTATGGGTTCCCCCCCCCATCCATGGTTACTTCTGAAACTTCTAAACTTTTGATCGGATTTGATGTGAGGTTTGCTTGATAATGCGCCATTATTATTTATTGCTTCGCCGGTTGCTTGCCAGTTTTAGCGTTCTGAATGACCTTGCAAAATACGTCACAGCACTTCGGGCGGGCGTGAGTACAACCGGTTATCGGCACTCAGCAAGCTTTTCTTTCAGGAAGCAGCGAGCACCCGAATGGTCAACAGACTAGGTTAAAAAGTTCACTTCACTTCACTTCACTCACTGTCACTGATCAGTCAAACCACCCTGTTTAGTGCTGTCTACGAAACTGTTACTATTCTGATGTCCTAGTAATCTTATTGACCTTCACTGCCACGAATGGCCTCTGCTTACCTTCACTAAATTGATGCTGCGTCGGCTTCGTTGACACTCACGCGTGTCTGCATACCCCAGCTACATGCAAAACCCATCGGTTAGTTCAAACTATTGCTACCCGACTCGA
The DNA here is from genome assembly GCA_004794785.1 of Opisthorchis felineus. Classification (NCBI taxonomy): domain Eukaryota; kingdom Metazoa; phylum Platyhelminthes; class Trematoda; order Opisthorchiida; family Opisthorchiidae; genus Opisthorchis; species Opisthorchis felineus. The sequence goes on along the minus strand of SJOL01009403.1, from coordinate 534,157 downwards.
TGCCTTAGTGAAAATGGTTCTTTCTTGTAACCGGATAACTAGAATCGACCTAGAAATCGATGTGCTTTCATGTTCCTAACTAAATAAGCCTGTTTTGTAAACGCGTTACCTCCTATCTCCAACTCATACCCCAATTCCAACAAAATCACATATAATATGTAGAAATATGGAATGCAGTTTTGCTGCAATTAAGCTGTAGAACACATACCAGAGTTAATATTTTGACAAGACATGGGTTAGGATGATTGCAACATTCGCACTGAGTACAAGGTAGAAGATCAAACACGCAAGTTTTCGATGTCCTGGTAAATGCCGCAATCTTTATCCTGATCGCACTTACTCGGGCTACACGTACTTCGTAGACAGATTGTAACGTTTCTGATATCTGAATCCGATGGTTGGATTCGGCGATACATGCTACCAATGGATTTTTGATGACCTTCGAGTAACGCCCCGAGTAATATTTCTCACTGCTTTTAGACTTTCTATTTTGATACTAGAGTTTTCACGAGC
>SJOL01009403.1:510172-529053 GCA_004794785.1 Opisthorchis felineus | reverse complement strand
TGGTTGGATTCGGCGATACATGCTACCAATGGATTTTTGATGACCTTCGAGTAACGCCCCGAGTAATATTTCTCACTGCTTTTAGACTTTCTATTTTGATACTAGAGTTTTCACGAGCGATGTCCGTTTGCCGATTTCCAGATTTCATCCACATCATCCAGTTGGTTTGATTTCTGTGGCCTACCTGTGTCATACTGGCATGCCTCTGACATCCAAGGGTTCCATGATACCTTGAGAACATGAATTCGTCCCGAATTCATGGAGCTACGCAAAACGCCGACAGATCAACTTGCCTGCTCCCCAGCGCTCGTAGCTCTGTTCACCTCAGCTGAACACCTATAGACTCAATTATGCTCCACGAAAATTTTAGCCGGCTCATATAAAAAACAATGATGGGAGTCTGACCAATTGTTCCAGCTGAGTTCAGAAGCTATTTAACTGTCTACATGTACGTTTGTCCAACCGCCGCCGACAACCAAGCCCGGGCCAAGGCCAGAGAAATCCAACAACAAATTGCCACGAAATAGTTTTGAAGTTGATATCACGGCTGGAGGGGAGAAGTGACAGAAATCGTTAAATGCGTCATGGCGGGCATGTCAACAATGAATTTCTAGATGACTGCGTATAACAGTGAAATTCCAGTTACCAGTCGAGGTTGAAACTTTTGTTGACGGCAAGAAGAATCGGAGAAGGCGCTCCAATTGGTGGGTTTCGCTTTTGTGTACAATCTGCGATCAGTAGTTTCAGACAGCAAAACCTTCCCGGCATGGTTTCCAAAACCGCACACATTGGCTTTGTGCAAGCGTATAGATACCTCCTCTGATACTTGATTTTTTCAAAGATTTCAGAGAAATGACCATGATAAGAAGAAGATGCCCTAGGCATGCTAGCTGCCCAATGGAATTACCTTACAAAGCCGTCTATTTTCTTGCTACTTCTGCAGTTTTCTCTCGGTCTCTCTAACCAGATACAGTACACGTAATCATAACACAGAAAAAGAGGGCCTGGTTTTTATCTGAGATATCGTAGGATTAAACCCTGTGTTTTCAGTGGAACAAAAGTGGGGGCTAAATGAAGTGGACATTGTACAGCAGACGAGATCCAAAACTAACCATGAGTCAAACGTCCTTTCAAACTTGCGGCGCTCTCTTGATCTCTTTGATTTTCTTGCGAAAAAAAGGAAGAGAATCGCAGTCACCAAATAATTCCAGAATCCGTTCGAAGACAAGCTGTTTGAGTTGAAGGCCTTTTTAAAAGTTTGACGGCCGGAGTGCGTGGCCTGAACTCGTGTGGGAGCATCATAACAACTACAATCAGTGGTGATTTTGCAAACCATCCGTATGTTTTCCGTTAGACTTGCATTCTTCTCCGGCTAGCGAATAAGCACATGCTTCTACGCAAAAAGTTGTGAACAAAATTGGGTTATTTTGACGTGACACTTTATCAAAAGTCTATAATAACATATTAAGACTATGCAATAATTCCCTGTTTCGAATCTGCTAACTGTCGCTGATTGCCAATTCTAGTAGCTACCAATAACAGTGAAGTTATGCTACTTGGTTTCTGAAGATCACAAAACATTTAGCCTGCTTCCTGAAGTAAAACTGCTCAGTTGTTGGTTAGGTAATACTATAGGTAGATCTCAGTTAAGCACAACTGAAAGGGTAGATGGTTAAAAGTCGCGGTGTTGCTTGGCCTCTGGGGTGTATTTGGACTGTGGAATGTATTGCGTGATGACAGCGGTGCATCAATCAAAGTGGAATACACCAGGATAGTAGCAAAATATGGAAACAAACGTCCACTGCAGAAGCATTGTCACTTCAACCCAAAATGAAACATCACTGAGACATCCTCTGACTATTAAAGAGACAGCCAGTAAGCAAAAATGTGCACTGACCAATCAGATGGATTAGGATACACTTCCAGTAAGATTTTTTAGGCAGACCTGAATAAGCAAACATGTGCCAGCTGCCAAAACCTAACGAAAACTTTCATCGGGAATTCACAGATGTTTCCACTACTTCTCCATATAAGGAAAGACGTGACAAGGTTTCACTCAACAGCCACAGAGGCACCGGCCTGCTTATTTGTAGAGGCAAACTGCTGCTAGGAGCCCTACTCAACCGCCGGACTACTAACGTCATAATGGTCAACGTACAATTGAATATTGCGGCTTTTGCGTTGTTACCAATATAAGGAATCTTAAATTCAATACATTGCAGCTGTAATAAGAACCCCATGTAAAACTGCAACCATCTTCCGGACTTCCCAACGTCTTCTGACTCTGCTAACTCCTTTGACCGCCTCCAAAGTTCTCCAGCCTTATCAGATACCTACGTAATCGAATGAGAGCAAAAGTGCCGACAATTTTGAATTAATTCCTAGCGTACGGTAGAACTGCCTCCTGGGACTGTTATTAACCCTCTGTATCTGACGGCGATAGTATAACAGACTTTCGTGAATGGCTCCACTGACGGTTGTACGCCGACCTAATGCACGCTTATTCAATATATTTTTTCTGACGAAAGCATCTTGACTGATCTGCCGCTTCTAGATCACCGAGCAATGTTTTCGCCTACGCACGATGAATCACAATACTCGGCGGAGAAATTCGTAACATCTATACTGAATTTGGACCTGTGAACCAAAATGGTGACTGCCAGCATGAGCGAATCTCTGTTGGTTAGAGCATTCAATACTCCTTCTAACATTATTGGGGAAGAATTGATGACTGCGTCCGACAATCAGATAAGCCATGTTAAGTCAGGCGCAGAACTTATGCGGTACTCTAAGCACACAGCAACAGTGACAAAGAAGATACTAATCATAAACCGTCGGAATTTGCCGGCTTCTGTTATCTGAACAAGGAAAACTGACTTCAGGAGAGTCTTCTGGCATAAATGCTAGTAAGAACCAATAGGCTCACGGGAAGTCCGTAATAAACAAAGTCAGGCCGAGAGATCCACTACAGGTCAAAGCTCACGCTTGGGTAGTGGATAGAGTGAGCGGTATCACGGCAAAAAGTGGTCAACGGGTTAATGAAGGTCAATTAATCCCTAACCGCTAGGTCATAGGCGAAAGCAGAGGATCATAGGCACAACAAAGAAACAGTAGTATGAGGAACCTTGAAGTGCGCTATAAGAATGGAATAAGAATTAAAAAAATTCAAACCAAATGTCGTTGAATTCGGCGCAGGCAACCACAATCCCAGTAGTAAACCGGTTATCGATTTGGTGGTCCATTGTTATACCACGTCTTGTGTAGCTTTTGAAGAAGTAACGAACAGATATGGAAGAACCAAAGCTCGTTGCTGGCCTGTAAAATCTTGGTCTTCAGGTCACATAGTGTGGTTTGGTAAATTGCCAGCAGGATATACGGATTTAATGAACTATACCAGGGGCAAATAACAGCAAGATTGTAAAATTGCAACACACAAGGACTTTCTGGTGGAAGGAATGCGTCAAAATGGAGGCGAAGCTTCAATGGAACCGTCTATAGTGTTTGAGTTAGGTTCAGCGGTGAAGTATTCAATCAACAAACGGCTATCCGCAGGCAGAAAAACATTACGACAACCTATTGGCACCGCACCACTAATCCCACAGCACTTCGGAAACTTCCGCTACGATTCGGAGTAAAGAACCTGTCAAAGGTAGCCAAATCCGTTGCGTGTTTATATTCCCGATGATGGGTATGAAGTACATCTGTGTATGGATCATTTGCATGGCTTATCGCTGGCCATTTGATTTAATATCTCATGGAAATGTGATTGAGGAACTGCGTTGAGGATTTGCGCAGACTATTGCCATTTTGAGTAGCACGATGAAAAGCTGGAGTTATTTTAGTAAACAGCTTTTCCTTACGGTTGTGTTCAGGTATCAGTAGGGTGTTGCAGACGTTGTATGGTGGAACTTCAACGGCAGCGTGAACGTTTGTTTTGGGTTGACCCAATTTCAGAACAAATCTATGACCCCATGGTAGAATTATAAATAAACTAAAATTGTCCAGATTTTGTCGCAACTTGTAACTCACAATAGTTTTAAAGGATAAATTTCAAAAGGATTTGCATCGTTTCATTCATCTTCATGCTTCGAATTCCGGAGCTTGCTTGCGTGTGGCTCAGATCTCAAGTCCCGATGCATCCAGTTAGGCATATTGTCCCCGATCATGCGTGACAAGTTGTCACAAATCACTGTCAGGCTGATTCGGGAGCAATGACAATCCATCAAACGACCCAAAATCAAACCTTGTTTTCATTACTCTATTCTAATGTATCTCTTCATAGGCGGCGCCAGTCAGCAAGATGAGCAGACAAAAAAATTTCCCACACATTTACTCCATCATTTCTGGAAATTTACCAGTCACACGTTACATGATATTCCGTTGGATATGCTTATCTAAATTTAAATGCAAATTTCTTCCTCAAAAAATGAAGCTCAGTTGCTATTTTAGCTCACAACTTAGATCTATTTGTAACCTGCAAGATAGAACATCTGTGAAAAATTACTCTGTTGTGGCCATCCTCATTGAGCGAGAGGTTACTAAGCAATATTGTTTTTTTTCGGATAACTGCAGAGTGTTTTCTACCAAGATAGGTTGCTGTTAAAGTTAGGTTTCCTAAGGTATCCTAAGCACCAAGTCGATGGTTCTCTTTAAAAGATGAGAACAGATGAGTTCGACTATTGCCACACTTGATGTTGTACTGCTACTCGAAATTTCGTAGTATGCACCGCATGTTTTGGGACAAAGCCCTACCATTTGAACGTACCCAATTATTGGGTGAGTTAACAGACTGGAAATTCGAAAAATAAAAATAAAACATGATTTTTACACGAATATGGATTTTTTATGTGAATATGATCAGTTTGCAGAACAAGGACATCGTTCATTGTTGATAACAACGATGTATGGAAATAAATGGTACGCACTTTGTTTCATTTTTCGTTAATGAAAACAATCTATTGCAGTTACATGCTCGATGCCATGTCGATGTATTTTCATCAGTGGTGAGAAACGTTCCCTTCAATCATGGATGCCCGCAATACTTTTCCCATGCACTGAAAGTCAACCGTTAAAAACGATCAAACTGGTCCGCTGCGTGGTCCGTGTTACGCAAATTAGTATCGCTGAACTGTCCGAAAAAGAAGACTGTTTGAAACCGCTATGTTATCTGTCACCTTAAGAACAATGGCAAAATTCAATGAAGGAATGTTTTTCGTTTTCCTCTGATTGTAAACCTTGGTCCTGTAGCGATATACTCGAATTCCAGAGGCGCAGAATACTTGTTGCGATGCTGCAAGTGTTTGGGAGAAAACTAGCAGCCCTAGTCGAATGAGGGAGGAAGCTGAGCCGATCTCATTGGTGGTGTCTTACACCGATTTGACACTCAGATGTGCTTATCTCATTGCAACATATTTCCGGTCACTTCCTCCAAGGATATAAGGCCTCCCCCTGAGTCCACATCCTCCCACTCTTAGTGATCTCCTTACATACGAATTGTTTCCCCATGAGTATACAGCGGTGAATCACTGGCATGTACTTCGTTAATTGACCAGGTGGCTGTTTATCTGTTCACCTGGCTTACAGTTGAACTGTAGACGTTTGGTCACCATTCGGTGCGCTGCTGGGTGGGCGCGTCCTCTTTTCTTGCTCGCTCTTAGAAAGTTTGCAAACAGCGGCTGCAAGTCATAGCCTGATTGACTACTGACAATCCTTTCACCTGGGGTCCGATTGGTCTGATTGTGATCTCTGCAGCGTTGTGGTCCATATTTCTTGAGTTCATTTTTAGTAGTTTGCTGTCTTCATTCTGACTGGTACACTCCCAAATTGCGATTCGTCTTCACGAGCCTGGTTGGTTGGTTTTCATGTACTCTCTCTCTCCAAGGGGTTCCCATTATTTTGGCTTCTTTGGCTGTCGGATCTGATGATCCTTGATGAAAGCTGCAAATTCAGGTATAATTGATTCGTCCACTCAAACAGCATGCCTTTTTTGTTTTCGTTCTATTGGTTTCCGCACTGATTCCTTATTCGGCCCATGGATTCATGGTTCTGAATTTCCTTTGACCTCAAAGGTCGGTGGACACGGTCGATGTCAATGTGTCTGTTGATCACTTCACCAGTACAGTACAGTGCCAACTAATGTTTTCCACCGGTAATGATAACTACCCATTAGATGAGATAAAAACTCACTTAAAATTCAAATACTTGGACGAATCACCCACAGATCGGATGGAAATTTCCGGTTAAAAAATACCACTCTGAACCTCATCAAGCGATAGCAAAGCCCATACCTGAATTTTCGTTGCTGTAAGCTGGCTAACTTGAACGTTATAATCCTCGCTGGACGCATCTAAAACTGACGGCTCGCTAAACGTAAATCTCCTTCCGAAAGAAAGTCGGTAGACTCTGGAATCAAAACGGTTGAACGAGAATAGAGGAAAATATCGCTTAGACATTTAATAAACCAAGATTGGAAATCAGCATCGGGCAAAGGAGGCGCATTTTCCAAAATAGGTCTATATACTAGCTTGGTTTTGATCCCCAATGAAATTAGGGATTAGATAGATTAGAATTAGATAGAATTAGAATTGGATAATTCGAGGTAGTAGCAAATTCACAAATTCACATCCTGTTAAAGACTGTCATATTGGAACTTTTCTGCTCCCCTCGTTCCGCCATAAATGGATTTTTTCCCTGGAGGTGTGGTTCCTAAGAACCCACTAGGTAAGCGATAATCACGGTAAAACATTTTGGCGATCACGTACAGTATTACGTAAAACGAAACTGCATGATATTAGAATTCCGGTAATATGTAACTCAGCACAGTTAATGCTGGCAATATAGGGGGTATCACCAAATAATCTGGCAGAGACATCAGTGAACCGCACTCATAAGGGTTACCAGAGACCTTGACATTGCATATGTCACTCTTTATAAGTAATCCTCAAGTAAATTACGTGCCTATGATACCTGTGGCACTGCGCATCGCACATCTGCACCACTCATCATCACAAAAAACTTCGAAGAATTCCCCTAGGAGTCGGTTGTTGCTGTTCTCTCAGCCCAAGCCGCAAAGTATAATTTTGGTTTTGACCTCCCAGGGTGTGCGGTCTACTGTGAATATACACAGTAGCTTGTGGTTCTTGGGAACCGTCATGCTGCCCTGAGTTTGGGGAGAACTCTCTTTAACTCCCAGTGACCACAACTCACGAATACCAACTAACGAATCAGCCTGTAATATTCAGATTTAGTTTATGACTGAAGGTGATAGTGGTAGACAGGCACGTGTTCAAGGCATAAACATAACAAACCGTTTTCAAAGGTCTGCACTTTGCGTAAATCAAAACTTATTTTAAAATATCATCAGCAGTGAGACACGCTAGGTTTTACACAGACAAAACAATGTATCTTACTGGAACGTCCCAGCTAAACATAGTTCTTCAACTCCTTTAATATCACTGAAACATAGCACCATCCTTTGCTCTTGTTGCAAATTTTATGTTGTTCCTGTTATAAAACACACGGAAATTCCATGTTACCATGCAGAGTGGCGGCCTTTTGTCCTCTTGGGCGAAATACCGGATAACTGCCTTGAACATGGCCTTATTATATTCAAAGAGGGGAATGAGTAACTGTAGTTCAGAAATCCACCGTATGAAACCATCAGTAGTTCCATCACCCACCGTCAGATACATATGAACTGGTCATTAACCTATTAAGCAAAGCGCAATGGAAACATAAAGGAACAGTAGTGAACTGTTTTCAGCAGCGAGGCACCTGATAAACTAGACGCAAGATTACATGCAGCATGACCTGGCAAAAGTGTTTTTTTTTCTGCTTGACAAAAATGATTTAACCCTGAGAATATCAAACACCGGACTTGAAATCCAAACAAAATCACAAAGTAAGTTTAATATTTCCTGTTTAAAAAATCGACGGGGAGAGGTCGACCAAATGTGACTTTAACAGTGCCGATCGTGTGCAAAATAACACAGTGGTGGGAGATGATGTTCGTCAAAGATAGTTCATAGTCTCATATGCAAAACCTAGGAAGCCGAAGTTTAATCCAAGGTTTAAGCGAAACCAGAATGTGCCATTAATAACATTATATCAGTATCACACGGAAGTAATAAAGATCAAAGTTTGTCCCTACTGAGAATTCGTTGTGCAATGGCTGATAAAAATTGCCAAACACTGAAAAGGCGTTCTCTGATTCACTGTATGACTACCTCGTGTTTGTTTCTAGTCGGGACGCCCATGAGCCTAGTAACTCTTGCCTTGACAGATAACTCTGAAGCCCATTTCAAAAGTATCTGAACTCCAGCATAATCTTTCTCCTCAAAGGATTTGGACCACAACGATATCTTCGTCTATATTCGTAATTTCATAACATCTCGAACCCTTTGAAACCGTCCAGAAACGGCAAATGGTCATGCCAGTAATCTTCATTTGTTGTTCTTTGTTTGGGTGCCAAATGGTTTATTTTATTAATGGGGTTGTGTGAATAAAGAACATGAATCAATAGAACATAAAGTTATTTATCGAGAACTATGTTGTACATAAACTACCGCCGCGCAGTAGTTGTCACTAAACGCCCTACATTCAAATGGAGTGTTCAGGTGCAGATAACAATCAAACACCTTCATTTACGAAATTTTGCCTCTTCCCAAACTGAACATTATTAGCTCGAAAGGAAAAGTCGATGCTATTTGTCCCTGCAGCTAACACGACTATTATTTTTGACATTCTCTCGCTTGTGCCAAAATAGTAGACCATTTGTGGGAAATCCAATCAATGTGTAATCAATGTGTAATCTCTGTTAGTTGGCGTAATAGCTTAATCCAAGGCATCCAGTTTCCACAAAATTGGTCCACCAATGTTCGACGGTGTTCCACAAAACTTTTGGCAGAACCTCACGTTGCTGTAACATATGTCCTTTCGCTCACAGTTACGGAGCTTTGCTCACTTGTGTGAACATCCTTCTCCCGCCCAAGCGGCGAGTAAACACCGTGGTCATAGCAACACAACTGACCAATCTCACCTGCCAAACTTAACTTGCTGAATTAGCGTGTTTATTCATAAAATTGATTGGCTGAATACTGAATACAAATATGCTCACTTGACAGTGTGAACCGAGTGACCCCGAAATGTTTTTGTGGCCTGTAGCACTATGCACCACACCGATTGCGTAACGGATCAAGTTCTGAGTATGTTCTGCCTTCAAAATAGGGTTATCTTACAACATCAGTTTAACCCAATCAGAATCCCCTTCCACAATAATATTTTGCTCTTTTCCGTTCACCAAATGTTTTGCCTGTTACGTGATATAGCACACTTCGCATCCTGCCTAAGTGAATGCAAACAAAACTAAATCTGACGGAAAACACACGGTCCAGGTCAAACAGTCGCAGGATTTCAATCATACCAAACATTTTCTACGCCCGTAGTAACAAGAAGCATTGTCGCTTTCCAAATGCAAGTATGTTTTTGGAACTCAAAATCAAAAAAGGAATGTTTTGAACTGACTGACATTGCATGACACCTAGTTTGTTTGCGTGGCGAAACAGGTCACTAAATTGACAAAGTGGGAACGTTTTCTCTTGGGTTAGTCAATTAACAGACTACTAAATATCAGGGTGTTTAAGGGCCAATACTTTAGAACTATACTGAATTATTGCTACCGGCATAATTCGCAATCCTAAGTGGTAAGCGAGCATAGGCATCACGCCTGAAAAAAGAGGACAAAATGTGGTGGAGTAAACTTGGGAAAAATGAACACTTTTGTTGAAAAAATAGGTATTGTTCACTCTGTGTTTGCTTGATCATGAAAGCTCTATGAATGTGTTTAGCCTATTGATTTCAACAGGTGTTACAGAATGTCCATCATATCCACTGAATTCTTTACCGTCTGGTGTAATCTTCGATATTTTCCACCAATAACATCCAAGCACTTTCAAACTCGAGTCATTTATCTCATATTTTAGGCACCAAAGCGGTGGGTATGTAGTGATAATGCAGACCCGACGGAGACTTCATTGTTTTTAGTTAAATCGGAATCCAGCGAGTCCATCGGCTGGCTGTAAAATTTGGCAGTCTTGGTGAACTTTAAACTAATTTTGTGCTTTATGTCTGATTCACGTAAATTCGTTTTAATTAATACAAAAAACAAAGTAGTGGGCTGTATTGTATCCCAAGATTAGGACGCATTACGTGGAAATATTAAGGGAACTGTGGCAACGTTACCGAGTTCAAAATAATATGACATATTCTTCGCCGTTGAACATTCCAATCCATCAAGTGTGGTTCCTGCTGCCTGAAGACTGTCAATTTAACCGGAATCCTTAAATCAGTTTCTACCTAGAAAAATGTAACGTTTTAATTAGCAATAAATAATTTGTTGTTTCAGCATTCGCTGTGTTTACACGAATTACCAGTCTCGTGTTTCGTGTCTTCTTACCCTTATAGTTTAGCTTCCGATATCCCTAATGAAAAAAACATTACGGATTTTATGGTGGCGAATTTCGGATTGTGTTCAACCATAAATCTTGATTATATTTTCTGCTGGCTACTCTGTCAAAAATATAAACGAAAGATTAAGTAACCTGATTATTTGCCACCAAATGAATGAAAAGCTGGTCATGATTCACACAAAGAAATAAAGAGAGCCGGATTTGCGCCGAATATGATTCAACGGACACTCACCTATCCTTTGTTTAATTTTGTGTCAGCTTTCAACTCGTTTTCATTCGAGGAATTCTTTTGACGAAATTGATGCATACTACTCCGAGCCTAGAAGTGCCTTCGCCAAAATGCATTGAGAATTTTCGGAAGAGTGAATAAATTAGATTTTAATCAACACGTGGTAATTCAGTTTCTAAACTTCTTCAACCAAACATCCGCCTTATTCTTTTGTAACATGATGCAAGCGGGCGGAATTTACAATTCCGCTTTGTAGATATTTTTCACCACCCGTCTAGAAAATCTCTCAGATGTAGACAGAAGAGGTATCAATACGGCAGTGTGACTGACAAAATTGTGTTCATCCGTCGTCGGATGCTTTCATATGCGTGTGCGTCTCGATTGCGCAAAAAGATGGGAATGTTTGTGCCGCCATACAATGTTTCTCAATTTTCTCAGTGATCTTTCCAATAAGAAGTGGATTTGCGTTCAACATAATTAACTTGTGCCCAACGACAGCTGCGTCAAACAAAATTACGCTGGCAACGTAGGCTATATCTGTTGGCCGATTGACAACCAGCTTAGAGATTTTGCTTGGTCAGTATTTACGTAGAATTGAGTATCTGCATCAATTGCATCGTTTCAGGCGACCAACTTAAATGAGGGACTCCGTTTTTGTTTGCGGATTATTATCAATCTACTTTAAGCTGATTTTGGAAAGTGACAGCAAAAGAGTATCGATTTTGCGTTGATGCCGGCGCGTTGTACCATCCTCTTTCTTCTGTATGTTCTTTCAGAAAATTCAGGTGTGACAAGGACCATTCTTTTTCCGCTTCCAGCTCAGTTGGAACGAAATATCCAGCGACGAAGAGCATGAAGAAAAGGATACTTTTCATACTGTCTATAAATCATGAGGTTGTCCCAATTTCGCTTAAGCGGAAAACCCTTGCTTTTCCTACCCATTAACAGCAGTGCACTGTCTCAGGATTTCCCTAAAGCTACCGGTGGATGAAGAACCACAACATGACTAGAATCATACGCATGAATATGATGTTTCCCAGGCATAGTTCGGACCACCAGATTCACTGATCTCAATGTCATGTCAAATCCAAACGACGTTACCCCACAGTAGGTCTGTGGCTTCCGCAGATGCAGTGCCCCTATAGAGATAAATGTTAACGATGCACACGAAAGTTCTATAATTTTATTCAGACTGATATGCCAAAAAGCTAATCATGCGCATAATCATTCGCATTACAGTTTAGATTATCTTACTTTTAAATATAACAGCTAAAAAGAGTTAAAGACCATTGTCCAGACAATAGAATATGGTGATTAAATATATTGAGGAGGATGAAGTATCCCTGAAATCTAGATCCTCTGAATATGGTGTCCGCAGTAATTTGTTCCAAGGTGTGATGAAACGGAAGCATAAATTGGACCCTTTATATTTCCTCCAGGATATCATCTTCACATTACGATTTCCACAGTTCTAATGCTGGCCCAATAATCACCGGTTGAACACGGGGCTCTTCTAGCATATTGCCATTTGATCACCCCATCGTATTACACGTGTCGGTGATCTTCAGCCAACTAAATGCAAGAATATCTGACGTAGACCTAATATCATTTCCTAAAAGGATTAGTAAAAGTAACCATTCACGTCATCATGGAATAGTGTCCATTAATTTTATGAGACCTGTTGAATGGGCCAGCAAAACATCTGATTCCGTGAATGCCAGACAGGCGTGATGCTGCAGTGAAGAAAAGAAAACGTATCTTAGACGACATATGGGGTAGGGAAAGGGTAGCTAGTGGACATTCACTAACCAATCGTGTATGTAGGTTTGAAAGATTTAACTACCTTGCTTGTCGATAGATTCTGCAGCTGCAAGCAAACTGTCGCTCTTTTCCCAGCAAGCTGCTTTACCACAGAATGTGCGGCATAATGGTTTCCACCTCACAGTTAGCAACGTTAGACTCTCACCTTTTGAAACGTGAAGTCAAAATTTCTGCACAATGATTGAAATAGTCATCAAAGTGTTGGCTGTTCGGACACTGCTCCGTAAAACTGAGCACTGAAAGCAAGCGTGGCATCTGAAATGACGCCTGACGAGCACCCTGCTATTTGATGCATCTTCAGGAATGTTAAAAACGGTATATGGCAAAGATGGTTGGAACCGATTGAGAGGTCGTCATTTCAGAGGGGGTTGGTAAATAGTCGGTGGTTTTATGGCTGGGCAGTTTCGCTTTTGACAAAAAAGCTTCAATATGGCAGATGAGTAGGTTACCAAACTGGCCGAATGTTGAAGCAGACGGAGAACCAACCACCATGATCTCCTTTGATTAACAAACTAGATCAGTATTACATGTCGGTCAAACGGTCTTGTCGATTGGTATGGTTGCCTAAACCTTACGGTTGATGGATTGGAGTAACTTAAAATCATTTTGAATAGATTTGGATCGTTGGGCTCAAATGGTGATTGATATTGGGTGTCACTGGTAAATGTTGCTAGTCTGTGCGTGCGAGTGCTACGACAATTTGGTTGGAATGGTGAGATTATGTAGAATTTCTGGTCAGCATGGTTTACGTTGACCTGGTAACCTACTCACTTGGCCTGATGAAGCTTTTCTGTCAACAGAGAAACGTCCAGTTATCAAACCACCGATTGTTTACCAAAGTCTTCTGAAACGATGGTCGTTATTTCATCTAGTACTATTTTTTGTGTGTAGCATAACCACCAGAATCACTCTTTTCGCTCAGAAAACTACAACATCAACATCAATAATGACCAGCTAACGAATATCGTTTCATCTTGACAACAGCCGTAGGCTTTGAGCGTGAATATACTAAAGCTACCTCTACAGTCAAACCTCGTTAGTTTTTCTTCGTAGTCAGCAACGTAGTTCAGAAACAGTAGTCAAAAGGTAAGGTGAGATCTCTTCATAATCAGCAACGTGGATGAAAGAAAGATTAGATCATTCAGACTTGATGAATCAGTTGATAACTGTGAAAGAACTGTTGTCCGGGGTGCATTTAAATTAGGAAACAAACGCGTTTGGTTGCCTTTACGCCAACGGAAATTTGCATACCCCATTTTGTAGTAATCTGCAGGATAGTAATAGAGAAATCTGCATCACAGAGGGTGGAATCATTCAGTATCTAGCCACATTTTTTTCTACACTTTTTGCGTTCGCCTTACTTACTCCCTGATAAAGCGGACTGCTCGGACAAACCACTTTTCAGTCAGTTTGTTCAGTTGGTACCTACACGTATACATATATATGCATATATGTGTATAGCCATTTCCGTAAAAGGGTGCAAACAGAATAAATCTCCAAGTGGTGGACGGCGCTACTCATTTTAATGTGGATTGCGTTATAAGAGATGATTCATCAAGGGCAAAAGCCAGTGCGACTGCCGACTGTTGCCGGAGAGTAGTTCCTAACTATAGAAGAAACATTACGAGACACATGACCCCTCCGTGCTTCTTGCTCTTGGATTCTAAGTCAGTTGTCGGCAAATGCATCTAGATCGGTAGATAAATGTTTGCCAAGTCGTGTGTAGTGTGTGGAGAGAGGCTTAGAGCTCAGAGAAGCAGTTGTTTTCCTTTTTAAGCAGTTTAGTTCCAATCAAAATCGCTTCTTCTCACAGAGCTCAGAAACTAGAATCTACTCATAACTTATCGTTAGTCCATACGCAGATTGCGTTGTGTAGCCGGCTAACATCCTGCCACTTAGTTCACCCTGCTAGTCACTGCATGTGATGTTTCCCCTAGCCATAGCAATAAACAAACATTTGGTGTGTCCTTTGGGGCTTGATTTATTAGAAGCACGGCGACGTTTTCTTACTATAGACAGTTCAGGAGTACCACATCAGAAAACGAGATGTAAACAATTGGATTTAAGTTAGCAGATTCGGCGTTAGATAGCCTTCAATATGGAGCCTTATCAAAATTTATCAGATGGTGTTTATCATATCCTAGGAAACTCGAATTTAGTTAAATTTCCGTTTCAAGTCATACCTTTCAGGATAAGGGTGTGGATTCATTTCAACGCAAACGGTGTTAGATTAGGGTCGCTGACATTTCTCATGAGTTCCTACTATTGGTACTTTATACCCTGTCTCTTCACAGGAAACCATTTGATCGAAGGACCAGATCGTTTTGTCTACAAAGAGACGATGTGCCTCGAACAACAAAGACGTCGACTGCCCCCTCCCTGCTAGAGTTCTTTCCTGGAACACTTCAAGAATAGCAGATATATGATGGGACACAGTTGGACGCATAAGGCTATTTTACCGGTTAATTTAGTGTGTTGCGCGCTGGCATTTTGCTATAAAGCAAACTGAGCAAAACGTCAGGTGAAGTTGCCTGTCCGCACTGAACTGTAATTGATGGCTCGTTACTCGGCAATATTTTACCCTCAGTATGCGTACGGAGTAGAAAATGTTGAATGCTTTGTGAGTATCCTTGAGCTTTACAAAAGAATCGTTAATTTGGGACCAACGATTAGGATCTAAACACGATGCGTGGATGAATAAATTGTTGATTGATGTGTGATTTGCAGCATTGCTTCACCGAACGAACTGACTGACCATACAGTCAACAACACTGATTTCTGGGTTGTTATTCTCAATCCTCGGTACAATACTGCCCACTGGACCACCGAATAGTGTGCGACGGTCTGTTATCGGATCCGCCTTCTTAAGCATCGCAGAAGGGCGCAGTCCATCAAATTCCCATTAAACCCCAAACGGTCATCTACAAACTTAACCGTCGTTAAAGTGAGGGTAACATCGAATTCAAATGTAGGTCTTTAGCATCATCTTAGTTTGTAGGCAGGTGTTTAACTCTGGCTACGCATGAACTGATTAAAATCCGACGACTGCACTTACATGTTTAACTCCATAGGTTTGAAACCATCAACTAGATCTCAAAAATGTTTCGCAAGCTTATAACTAGCATCGTATCAAAGATGAATTCTCCCCTTTGCTTATTTATGTTCATTTTTACCCATGGTTTGTATGTTAATCCAAGTCAAACAAACTTGCCTCCTCTAGCTAAACACTAAGTAAACTTTGCTGTAAACAATTCAGTGACCTTTGTAAGCTGACGTCTTTGGTGCAACACACGGGGAGTAAGTAGTACTAAGCTCTAAAAAATACCTGAGTTGCTGAAAGACACCATTGAAAAATATATGTTTTGAGAAGATGACGCTCAGCTTTAAGTCTTTTTCATCACTAACCCTTAGGTGACAGAATACTCAACTAATACACCTAAATCCCTTGTTTATACTGCTCTTTTTGAACTAAATGTACTGCACCAAGCCGACTCATGTTGGAGTTGGAATGATAATCACTATATTGCAATACATGGTTCAGACGTAACACCCACTTCACAAGGTTGCTGAAAGCTTGCCGGCAGCCCACGAACGGCTTCATCCTTACTGGGGCTCATCAGGTAAGCCCAATCCCCAATTTGCCGTCAATCTTCTGCGTGAATCAAAATTTTACGGAAGTCGCCAAACACCCACTTGCATACATATTTGATTTTGATGGGATACCCAAGTAAATCCAGCTGTATCTCTCGTTTGCGGTATTCCGTGATGAAGTCCATGCTAAAGTAGTTTCATTGAAAAGCGGCCATCAGCTTCAAGTGGAATAGTTGCTTACCTACGGAGTATAAGTGATTGGGGTGGTGAGTACTTTTAACGTCCAATAGTAAAATAATAATCACCCAAATGTAACATCTTTATGGTAATTAGCTTTCACACCACTCATGGGAAGCGCGGCTACTGCGATACCGTCAGGTTGCTCAGGCGAAGACAGGAGCAGTCGACAAGTTGGATACCAACCATGGACCTTCCGTTCAGCAATTTGGTGTATCAACCTCTGATCCACCTCACGCCCAGCTTAAATAATCACCTCGTTACTTCTAATTCATATCACTGAAATGAACTTACGATTACAAATGTAAGCCTAATGGATGAAGCTGACAGCTCTCCATGACTGTCGACTAAACTTTTCTGGGTTGGCAAACGTAGACTGACAAATCTGTTGGATATAGAATTCCGGGGATGAGTAAAAATTTCCAGTTGGCCATACGTAGTCACAAATTAGAGTAATCTGAAAACCATAAAAAGTTGAGGTTATTCACCGCGAACAGCTTGCATTGAGTTAACCTTATCTTCGTTACATGACCAAATTGGTTCTTGAAGAAAAAATCTCGAGCACCCATCACCAAGTAACACTAATATCATAGCTGATATCATGTTGGTATTAAAGAAAAATGTCAAAAGACTGTACTCTTTTGTGCTCATGCGATGGTATTTAACGCGCCTTTCAGGCCGGTGATTCTGCTTTCACAGCCTATAAATGCTAAGTAAATGAACACTTGTTCGATCCCTTGATGCCCACTCACTTGAGTTCACTGTTACAAAGCTGTTAGATTTCCATGCGTACATCATACACTTTTTTCATATCTTATATATTTTTGTAAATATTTTTATGGATTTTCACAGCGTCTGATATTGCATAGTATAGTCATATAAACGTGTATTATGTGCGTGTACAGTTACACTGCATTTATTGATACCATCTGGTTACATTCGAAGCCCACCGTTTGAATATTCTGATGTATTAATACAACCATTCATCACCCTGACTCGGAATAATCATCATATATTAGTACTATGAAAACTCGAAATTCGAAAACAGTACACTGAAGTAAGACTTTCTATACCAATGTTATGTGGCAATGTTTTTGGTGCCAAACAGGATCGTTTTGACAGCGCTTTATTAATCGCCAGTGGCACTTGGCTCCGTCATCACACTTTCTCTTAGGCATGTCCCGGAGGGCAGATTTTGAAGGATTTCTTGCATGTGTCTTTGCGAACTAACCCCATGCCAGAAAATGGCGTTCGGCGGCCCACATCCTTTAAAACTCAAATGAGGTCACCGAGTCCTAACAGAACCATTAACTTCCACTAGCAGGCTTAACTGCAGTTTTTGATTACTGCATGCTGGGATGTTATTCTGGCATATTTTGTGACTGCAAAGAGTTGACATATCCACTTAGTAATTGAGTTTTAAAGTAGGCAAAATGTAGCTTCCTTAGCTGCCTTGTCCATTGAAACTTGAAGCGAAAAGCTCCATAATTCACTCGTGCAGCAGATCTCTTCGAGAAAGCTCACCTATGCTCGCAACCGAAAGCACTGGCTTATAAAAATAGAGGACCAAGTGTCGAAAAGTGGTGACAGGCAATGATAACTGGTATACTTTATCAATGATTGGGTTCAAGCGTGACAAATGACAACCGAAGATTTGAAGGATATACGTACCTAACAATCCAAACGTAATAACATGAAATACCGTAAATTCGGTCCTGCAAATTCATACATTGTTCCAAGACACCATCGTGATGTGCAAATTGTTTAACCTAATTTTTAGCTGGGTACTTTCAGACAGTACAGCATCAATGTATCGGTAGTTGGAACAAAAGGAAACGGATATTCCGTATAAGTCCACGTGAAAATATAACTCATAGTGGCATCTCGGAAATAACAGACGTTATTCTAGGACATCCTCGGAAAATTCAGCATTTTTATCACTACCATCACGGAAATTTCTACTTTGGTAGCCTGGCCAACGAAATCTTATTATTCTCACCCACACCTCTGTGAAGGCCGATTGCGCACTGCGTTCTCGCAACACCGGATTCACTGGATAAAAAGATAAACACCTTATGAATATTTATGAGCTGAAAAGCGTGTGGAAAGTGGTTAACTATGAATGGGGGTGCAAGAATATTTCTGTTGAATCGATCTTTGAATTAATCAGCTTACCCACTTTGCATCACGAAGAACGCAAATAATAATGGATGTGCGAACGAATCTTTCAATTAGAAAGTTTCATCAACAGATAGTTAAATATCACATCTATCTGTTTCTTGCCCGCGGTCTTCTTAACGCATCACAAAATGCTCCAGTCGAGAACTTCACCCAGCTAAGTTAGCGTATATTTTGTGCCTGTAAACGGTTGTTATCTCGCACGAAAATTCGTTTTGGACAGAAGCGACGGTTGACATGGGGCATCTTTGTGATTCCTCTGAGGTTTCACTTCCCGTATAAAAACTTACCTTGTTCGACAAGCTTAGATGGTGACAGTTCTGACAGCCTACCAAACAATCGGTTAACATTCGGCTAAG
>SJOL01009403.1:444299-509659 GCA_004794785.1 Opisthorchis felineus | reverse complement strand
AGATGCTCTTCTTCAGAGGTTACAGACGAAATAATTCTGTTGATATTTTGTGTTTTTGTGATATACCGGCTGGTCAGCGTATTTGTTTTCCATTCGGTTTAGCAATCAACCATTGGATCTGCTGCATATAAGAAATGCTTCTGACTGGATATTCACAAGAGAAGACGTCTCAACCGGGCTTCGTCTTCCTCCCAGAGGCAGTCAAATTTCCATGTCAAGAACTATATTTATGATCCAAATATTACTTGCAACTCAATTTTCTGATATATCAAACAGTCTATTTTAAACAAAGAATTCACCTTCTTCAGGGGAATAGCATATACTTCTGTTGTTGCTGTTCTTGTCGCACCTGGAAGTGTTTTGGAAGCGCTAAGGCATTTTAGTACTGAAATCGAAATTTTGGATTCGAAACATCAACCGATCTCCTTATTGTCATCATCTTTGTGGTAAAACCCAGTTCCGACAGATAGCCTAGCCCAATAGCTTACAGTATCTCGGGAGCAAGCTCAAGTGTTCTTCGTGAAACTTTCATTCCATGGTGATTTCTACACGGCCTGCTCTGCGCTTGGATGGAAATAATATGGTATGGTTGTAATTGGAGGTAGATGTTTTGGTTACATGTAATGTGACGCACCACCACTATTTCGAAAGTGTTGGGTATAGTGATAACTTATTTTCAAGGTAACACAATCAACACCATTATTAAAGGAAAGAAATTCACCACCGGGGTAGAACATCTTTGGGCGACGTTATTGGCTGATGCTGGTTCACAGTACAAGATACTGCGTGTGTGTACCTGTTTGTACAAAAGTACATAGGATTTTCACCTACGCTACCATCTTTAATGCTTGCTAGATACACGCGAGTCTGGGCAACCCATTTGTATAAGTAGGAAAAGACTAGGTTCACCATAACTAAAACAGCCTTTTACGCTTTCGTTTCGTTGACTCGCTGATATGAGTAAATGAGAAGTTCTTAGCCTTGGTTTCGCAGGAGGATGACGGTGATAAAAAGCACGAAATGTGTTCAACATTCCTTAGATCACTTGTAGTTTTACAGCATACCTGGTGTTTCCTATTTCAGTTTTGCTAACCCTTTAGTAGGGGGAGGACCACCAGAACTGACCTTTGCAGGTTCAGTGAGCCTACCGTCACCTAGGGCAGCGCCTCTGAATTATTTCCTTTTACTCTCTGGCGAAAATATAGATGTGGTAATTCATGACCAGCTTTGTGTGCAGCTAAGGCACAGATATTTGGGAACCAGAGAGAATTGGAAACCAAATCTTGTGTATTCAAAGCCCTATAGGTCAACTCTGTGCACTTTTCTTCGGACCGAAGAATTTTTGGGCTGACGGCCAAAAGCTACCTTCAAAAAAATTGATAAAACTTCACTCCTGGAAGATAACAACAATTTTATTTTCGGAAAATATCGTAGTAAAAATTGAATTTACTATACCGAGACATTTACAAGGGAATGGGGATCGGGGAGTGTGTAAAAATAAGTGAATGTAGGGAACCTGAGTTCATTCAGCACGTGTCTGTTTTCCGTTTGCAGCTGTCAGTAAGCCCGGTGTCACTGTCACGACTGCCGCTACATTTGTTCAAACCCTCCAGTCTGCCTTTGAGTCTAACCAAGTTTGACACGTTAACCGAAATAATTTCCAAATCAGGCGGATTCAGTTGAACCGGTTTGACAAAGTCGGGAAACGAACACGCTCCGTTCGGTACATTTATTATTGGAATGTTCATAGATCTGATTGATCCATCGCGTGTTTTGATTCGGAACCAGACCGGAACGAGGCTGAATGTGAGAATTGAACAAAACCAGTATCAAATTATCATTTTGAATCTCCAAACTTTGACGAGTGGATCCGTTGTGTAAACACCAACAAAAATGCTTCAGTTATTTGGGGTCATATTGAGATTTTATTGGAGATTTCATCCTGAAGATGATGTCAGTCCGTGCTGAAACGCCGAGAAGCACTTCACAGTCGCTTCATCTTTATTAGGAACAATAAGCACTGTGCATCACACCAAGGCGATTCGAACTCACAACCGCCCTGCCAGTAGTTGACCACGATCGACTGGTCGACACTGTGATTAGTATACATCACCACTCATATTTCAGCCACGGAATGCACATATCGTAGTAACGTGTTGATTGCTTCTCGCGTGACGCCTCGGAAATTATTCCTCTTTCTGAATTACTCCTACTTTATTGGTAGCATAAAGAGACTGTGAAAATCTATTAGGTATTTCCTATTGCAATTAAAGTAAGTCTGTGCTGAGGTGCCTAAAAGCACAGCGCAGTTGTTTCATCCTTACTAAGGATCATTATCAGTACTTCAGCGAATAGCTGGAAAATCGCGGAATCGAACTTCTCTGGAAATTTGCATTACGGATGATTCCCAACAGAGACCAACCAGCTGCATAGTGCTTCTCGGCTTTTCTACACACAATGATTTCACTTTCAGGATGATCCCTAAATAAAACTAACAAGAATTTGTCGTTGCTGCATTGTATACGCTTATGCATTCGGACAGTTTGTATGGTAAACTGTTCTCTTTTGCAAAGACCAAATTTCTGCGAAATAATTTCACTGGGTGCTTTGACGGTGCAGAATATACCGTTATAGTGTTATCACCCCGAAAATGACTACAATCTACTGGTTTTCATAAACTGTTCTGTTAAAACCTAGCATTTTGTTATTCACTCAACTCTTAGCCAATGCATTAAGATGGGGTTGCAAGTGAAAGACTTGCCACCAAGGTAGGTTATCTGAGTACGCCAAGGAAGAAAAACATCTAGTCAAGTTGCCACTGCCACCGATCTATCAAGTATTTTACATCAACAACAGACAGTTGAGAGGATTTTGGCACTGTCATTTTCGTTCCCCCAAGCTAAAACTCAAAAGCCTCTGGTTACAGATGAGTCCGAATTCTATTTGTGTTAAACAGTGCAAATATATTTCTTTGCCTTTATTACCAACTAGCCCACTATCAAAAAATTGTACTTCCGGGCACAAACCATAAACTCGGTTAATGTGACGAATAAATCATCATTCTGTGATCGAATGCGGACCGCGAAACCACTGTTTTATAGTGTAAGAATGTCTTATAAAAACAATTTCCTAGAGTGCACACCGTACAAAGCAACCCGGTAAGTATATGTGTTTAACATACAGGAAAGCTAATTAAAAAGTACTGATTAATTAGTATGAACGTATAAGTTTTCATTCCTTACTTACCCACGTAGGAGACTCTTGGCCGCATAGAGCAATATTCATTCTAGACAAGATATGGAAACCAAACTGAGAAACACACCAAAGGCGTAGTTTTGAAAAATAATGACACACATTAACACTCTAGTCTTACTTTGTTCACATTCAATGTTCAAATGGACCCACAGACTACAAGGACGACTTTGAAGTAAACTCAAACCAACATTTATCATTTTCAGGTTCGCCACGTAACATACAAAAGCCTTACCCGACGGGTTTCTCCGGTCGGATTAGTTTAGGTTCGCAACAATTATAGTGCACACTCCACAAGTAGTTATTCAAATCGAGTTGCGAAAGTAAGTCCAAAAGGTTGCTCATTACATTGAAAAGCGTAGCCCTAAATGTACCCCATATGCTTGCATCAGGCTGTATCCAGCAACGAAAACCGTTTGAAGTTTAAAACGGTTTCTAATATTGTACCTGGATATAACGCTAAGTTATGCATGCGATGATTCCCAACAGGTCCACTACATGAACTGCTAGGTTTGGCCTCTACTAGAGATGGACTGTGTATGGACATACCATTTCCCTGACCTTTTTGGTAGGGAAGTTTTCACTGATGCCTCATAGAAGTGGTCTTCATGTTCAGGAGTCCGTCCTAGGGAAATTGCCACGTAGTTGATGCCAGTCACAAATAAATGAACAACAGATCCTTCCCAAGTGCGCCTAATCAATGTAAATATGAAGCCAAGGAAAGAACAATTAATATAGCACTGAAAGTTGACTTATCCACTGAACTAGAAAACTTTACCATACATGTTTTTTTCACCGCTGAAGCATATTTTATCAGAGTGAAGTGGTTTTATGGTGTGGCAGTGCGCCTGTGTGTAGACTGCAGGCTTGAAGCTACCACATTGTCCGGTTGTCCGTGCTGGATCTTTTTTAAAGTGCAACAATTCCAGAAAGGTCCACGGTACATAGATCGTGAGGCATCAACAGTCGCTCAAAATATGACAAATCGTATAGAGAGACGATCGTGGAATAAAATTCTATTATTTTCAGAAGTGCAAGAACAGGAAGACGTTTCCTCAAACACTTAACACATCGACGTATACGGAAGCAGCAGCCTAGGGAATGTCGACCTAAAACGATGAGCCCCAAAAGCCATACATATCGATCGTCCTTTTTCTCACCAACACCGTCGCTGAATTACCTAACATTGTTGAAATCCTCTGGGGTAACAAAAGTTCTACTACATAAGGGGCATCCTATTTGCTCCCGCAGATTATGTCAGCATCACACTGACATTGTTCCAAAAAGGTTCAAGTTCTGCGGAATAGATCTACTTGCATTCACTGAAAGTCAGTTGGCTAACCAACGGGAAGTCTGGATGTCCGGCTGTAGTCCCGCTTTACAAACAAGAAAGCCAAATCGAATATTATGTTATGTTGATCAGCACCTATATCCTGAAAATGTGATACCTAGACAGGAAAGAGTGACTTATACGATCACGTATCGAACTGAATAGATATAGATTTTTTGGTGACTCATTTTACCTGCTTAAATACTTCATTGCTTTGCTTGGTAAGGACTCAAAAACCGGAAGAAATATGACGGAATCATTTGGAACTGGATAAACGGTGAAGAATTACTGACAAAGTTAGCAGCACCGGGATTTCTAATAAAACTAAGTTATTCATCAAGAGCGGGCACTGATTGTAAAGGGGACTTATCCACAAGATAGACATGCACACTTAGTCGACTGTATTATTGTACGGCATAAAGAGACTTTCGTGATGGTCCGACTCCAAAATTGATTATCCGAGCTGACTGCAGTACAGATCATGCTACAGTACACGCCAAAGTGCTTGACGCACTTGGAAAACTGTCCTACCCTGTACCACGGTAAAACTCAGTCAAGCTGGATGAAAAATTCACCAAATTCCCTCCGAAGCCAAATGCAAAAGCTGTTTAATAACCAGAAAGGCCGTAGGCCTGACGACGAATGAATACGCCGGCGGCTTCGGTAGATAAATCAGACGAATGTTAAAACGTTCACGTGACCGGTTTGGTGATTGTGGATCACCAGCGCATGTTCTGATTTAAAAAACTAAAGTTTGACGATAAACTAAATGCACCAACTGCGAAGGCCGTCAGACTATTGCTCTATCATCGTCACCAAATTCTAGTGCACCGAGCTGCTTTACTGTCTTTGTTACTTCACAGTAACGAAACCTCGACAACTTCTACACGCCACGTTCAGGTACCCGACGGATTCCAACTGCAAGGTCTATGCAGATGCTTTCCCATCAACCGGACAGACCTAGTCTCTAAAAAGCAAAGCCTTTTTAAGGAAAACACGGTCTGATGCGGTCTGATACGAAACCAGCTTCGTTTGTTAGGACAGTTGAGAATATTGGTTGAAACTTGTATTTCAGAAGAAAAGTGAGGTTCGAACTTAGGGACATCGGAAATCCTGATAATGTGATTGACCTCAGTTAGGTTCCTTCCATTTCGTGGACAATCTGAAGGCCTGGATCTCCACAAAGGCGCTTGTAGACTACACATTTATAGTGATGTGAGACAATTTTTGCCGTGATTCTCTTAGTTATGTAAAACAAGAAAGCTTTTGGGAAGAGGTTCAATTTCTTCAGTGAAGCCACGATCATGTGGAATTGAGCATCTTGGGGACTAACATGCATTATAGGGTTCTGCCTTGTGGGTCGACAACGTAAACGTCTGAAACTCGGGCGATTTTGTTTTGATTTTATGTTCGGTACCTGTCATTTTGAGGGTGACAGTATGGTCTAAAATATGGCTAATAGAACATAACCAGATTGTCCAACACCAAATGGGTTCGGATGGACGATTCTCACAAAAACCTATACGGTAATTTGATTGGGAAGGTGCGGTAAAATGTGGGGACTAAAAGTGATCGACTCCAAAACACCTCCGACAAACAAGTAACTGGTGCGGATGCTCACTGTCGCACTGTCATGTTAAGGCTGATTAGCGGCTCGCAACAGTCCTCAGCATGACTGGCCGCCGACTTTATTCCCTCGGATCTACATCGAAAGCATGGGCTGACACGCAGAACACATCCTGCTTCGAGCTTGTCCAATAGTACCAAAGGTGAGGGGAGACTGAAGGCTTGCACTACCTTTGTTTGGGCGAAATGTTCACATTTTATGCGCTGAGTATCCACATGTGGATGTGCGCTTTATACTGCAACACACAGTGGCCCAAAGCAGAAAGGGACGTGTTGACATACCTTGAATTTAAATCATACTCTCTAGGCTGACAAATTTACCCAACGGACCTAAAGGATGAACTCCATTCTTTCAACTCCTGATTCCAGCACAAATAACTTCGTTTCACGCAAAACATTCTCAAATTTCTTCCTTTGATACATGGGCAAGTTGAAAATACTTAACTGGGCTGAAAGTGACCCGCACTGCCAACAGTCCATGAGGCTGGAACTTACCTGTTCCTTAAAGTGTATGTTTGTCCTCACCGATCGATTATTCAAACTTTGTGTAGGTCGAAAGTTATCCGACATCCTCCCTGAATCAGCAAACGGTGCTATTCTCAGTTCTCTCAAGGCCTTCAACTGTAAGTCACAAAGAATCAAAATACGATTCAGGCATGTCTTTTAAAATTGCCTATATCTATTCCTGTACAATGTTCTCCTTCAGTCAAATCTAGTGGGGTGATACTCATGACTGTATGTATCCTTGACTTAATGCATAAGAACGGCTTCTGATTTATTGATAGAAAAGCTTGAGAACAAAGCAACTAGTAGTGGTAACTAGGAACGAGGTGTTACGAAGGATAGCATAGTTGCTTGGATAGACTGAAAATTTGGTAGGGCGCAACCGGGTAGTTCGGTGTGCCCTTTTGCCTTATTTGTTCATACCAGGGTAACAACGTTTCCAATATTTTCCAGAATTGTCTCCTCACCGTATCGCAAACACTCCAAACCTTTAAGCTCAGTACTTTAAACGGGCACCTGATACGGAATATCTGCAGGATGACAGAGAAGGTTGTGACAGGTATTCAAAGATTGGGTGGTTGCCTGATACAGTACACAATGAATCAGATTAGACGTTTAACTAGGTCTTTCCCTTCCAACATAACTGATCCAAAAGGTACTAGATAGTCACCACATTATCATTCCATTCAGTTATTATCTTCAATAGCGTGTGTTCCGTTTTTCATCCTTTTAATGCATGTTTCATAATGGATAAGACCTGCATTTATCCGGTAACATACTGACCACAGAATGGGTTCATCTGGTGCTGTGGTGCAGAATGCTACCAATAATGTTAAATACGCCGGAGCAAGTGCCCACGTCTCGCGTTTTATATGACTCCACTGTTAACCTGATCGTACATGCTCTATAAGGTCAGCATTGGGATAGAAATGACACTTGGGCATTACGTGCTTGAGACGTATTAGTGAACCTAAATACCATGCTTGATAAATATTACTACTAGTTGCTTTGGAGAACATGCCCGTTACATGAATACCACGTACTGCAAATTGTCATATCTGATAATCCAAGGTGAGATCGTGGCAAGTGGCATTCGTTTCTTGTTTCGAAGGCCATATTTACAAACAAGGTGATGTAGGTCCTATTAGGCAGCGACCAGCCAACGATTCCCTCTGAGCAAATAAGAAAGTGGGCATGAGAAAAGGGCCTATTTCGTAAGTCCCCTAATTTTTTTTGGATTGACAAAAAAGATCAGTAAACCTTGCTGTAGAGATGCTCCAAAAAGTATGACTTTGTGTATACTCACACCGTATTCAAATATTTTACTTCACACTTGGCCGAACATTTGATCTTCCGAAACAGCCAGTCAGCTGAAATAGTATTACTGAATGGATGTCCACTGAAGTTTAACATGGAACAAAAGCCGCAACTAAAAACGTTCAGCTCACTTGCGTCTCCGTTATTATCATGGCCTGGTTGAGAACTACCCATGTCACCGTTTCGTGGCAAGCTGGAAATGGAATTGAGCCTTCATAGGTCATGTACTGCTCTGTTGAAGGCAGCAGGGCAGAGATCAACAGTCCATTGAGTCTTCTAGATTGACCTGAGTGCGCATGAAGCAAAAATTAATCAGAACGGAACTCATACTAATAACGACAGAACTTAAGGTAATTTTTTTCAGCTCCTGCTTTTCAGAATCCACCAACGGTATGTTTTTTGGATTGGTTTTCCCTTGCTCTAGTGAGTGATACAGGTGTTCCAGCAAGCTTCAGTGTCACCTGATTAATTGGTAACCTTTCTGATCAGTCATTGCGTTTTACGGTTTTATCTACTCACATCGTTCTTTTATGCTGTGCATGGCCAGGTGACAAAGTACCGAGAAACAACTCGTCTGTTATCCGGTTTTTAATATCTCTTCGGGGACTAAACACCAAGGCCTGGAACAACAGGAGTTAGAAACAATAATTTTATTGCCCTGGATGAGGCAGAAAACGAAGCCTGTTAAGACACAAAGATTAAGTCAGATGCGCACATGTGTGAGCACACCGGCTCCAAGTGATGTAGAGATCAGCGAACAAGAACTGACGAATCCAGCAATATCTTGGATGTAGCAGGGAGCCTTTGAAGACTTAAGCGCAAGAATCATCCGGCAAAGCCAGTCACCCTATGTTGGAAGACCACAATGTACTTTACACCCGGCTTACATTTGTTGAAAACTAACAGAGCATTTTAACAGCAGCCTAGAAGTATCCGGCTCCGCCACCTTTAAATTAGTTGAATTTGACAGCATTTGAAACCAAGTTAATGGCGCAGTTATTAGGCCTTATG
The DNA here is from genome assembly GCA_004794785.1 of Opisthorchis felineus. Lineage (NCBI taxonomy): Eukaryota > Metazoa > Platyhelminthes > Trematoda > Opisthorchiida > Opisthorchiidae > Opisthorchis > Opisthorchis felineus. Next base: position 500,619 of record SJOL01009403.1, on the reverse strand, counting down.
TAGCTCAATGGTATAATAAATAACTAATCAGCCGGTTCTTACGGTTTCGAATCTGTACAGAGTTTTGTCGAGAAACTGAATGCTGAAAAACTCCAACAGCAATAAAGCAAAGACACAATGCCTTTTTATATCTAACACAAATAAAATTTACTTGTGAATTCACCTCGGCTTTTGAATCAAGTAGTATTTACCGGCACTAACAGGAGATTATGAAAAATCTCACGCAGTTCATCCGCAAATTTGCTGTGAATATTTTCAAACATCCCAAACGGGTTGCCTTTTCATAATTTTCCTGGCTTTGGAAGACCTTTGATTTGAATAAATGTGTTATTGTTTATTTTGGTCACGCCAAAATCCCCTTACTTTATTCTGAAAAAATGAAGATAAAACCTGTTTTCTCCTGGAGATTCCAAATAGTGTTCTATGCGTGCCTACACTCCGTGGAAGAAAACATTTTTTACAATACAGAATATGCGAATGTTTTGCAACACGTATGCGCACCTCGTAGCTGAACTTCCTCGGCCGTGGCAAGGAGGGCCGACAGATCCGCAGAAGGGTGCTCACCAACCTATTCAGAACATAAAAAGTAAAATTATAACTGAAGTCCCCAAGTATAATGAAACCAAAAGCAATGTATTGCACGAGAAAAATACGGTCAATGGTGGATGGCGATACGTTTAGCTGGACAGGAAATGTAAATCACATTCTGAAAATGGACTGACAAGTTTTTTTCTGATTGCAATGAGATTTTGTTCATCGTGTTAAGTGGCTTTAATGTTCGATATGTGATAAATCTTTCCTGGCCTGGTAGCTGTGTGTGCTCTTCCTGCTCAATCGAGTTGTGGGTTAAAGGAAGTTTTATTATGGTAAGTTATAACTTGATGACAACGTTTTAAATACCTGAGTGCATAACCACATATTTGTCCGTGGAAATTCTGCAATATTCTGCTGATTCCACAAGACTGCCGCGTTGACCGACTAGGATAAAGAAGCACATAATACGAGCTATCTGTGTCTTCATTGCCTAACCAAAAATATTTGATGTCTTTTAGAGTAAGGAGGTAAAGTCTCTGATGAACGGTAATCAGACTACTTTACTTCCTATACGTACTCTGCATTGTCGCACACGCCCTGGTGCTTCAATTTTGGTTGCTTTTTTTCGGTAACCGGAAGCTGAGGAGACCGGAAACATGGTACTTACATCGTCCCAATTCTCACCTTGACAAGTGGTCTATGTTCATCTGTTTTATTTTGTCAATCCGGTCCAAATGTCAGGATTTGTACATTTGTAAAATGAGGTCAGTAAAAAAATTAAGATTCCTATCGGTTTATATCTCGTTTATGACTCGCGCGTATCTGGATCTGCAAGTCAATCAAAGTGTAATCATTTTCGGAAACGTTTGGAAAGAAATTGATAGATCTACCGAGTGTGTCTCAGATGTTTCCGAAAACGATGACTTCTCAATGGGCTCCAAACGTTTTCCATCTGACTAAAAGTGTAATCACCTTATTAGGTCTCTTAAAACACGGTCATTGAGTTAATAAATCTGTCCTTAGATTAACAGCGAGCGATTGTGACAAAATTATTGTGATGGCCTTACGGAAGTTGAATTAGACGCATAGCATTGCAAACTTTGCTGCACAGGGTTGATATGGCTTTAAACCACCCATAATCCACACGGCAATTGCTCCTCTCTGACTGAACAATAGGACGTTCAATACAAGTAATCTGATAGTAAAACTCACTCGTAGATAGAGTGACAAGAATTCGAATTAAACCGCTTCGTCAGCTTTAGAAGAAAAACACCGGTTTTCATTTAAAGTTTTCTTTAAACTTACACAGTGCAGATTTTAGACTTAAAAACTCAATGGTACGAAGGCTACTTTATCTTAAAAGTAAGATAACCTACCAGGATGCGCTACTCGGGTAACCTTTCCTTGTTTGCAGACCAGTGGAAAAATTTGTGCTCACACGAACAAGGCCTCGGTTTCGTTGTATGCGCTTTGTAATTAGCTTTCAGTTGACTTCAATTGACCTTGTTGTTCCCCACCAATAAGGACAGAAAACACACTTTCTCCGCTACCTTTCCAAAGCACTTAAAACGTCCTCTTGATAGCCGAAGCAGGTTAGAGCGACAAAGCACCACTCTGAAAAACGACCTTTCATCAATGTGAGATGGTATCAAATTGTTTAATTGATTTTCTTGACACCATCATTTGTACCGATGAAATCACTAGAGGAGTGTCGCTAACCCCATCTTTACAGCTGCACCAGCCCCCGAAATTTTGGACATTTCGCAAAACATAACTAGTCTTCGGGAAAATAGATCCGAATTTTTATAACCCACCTTCGAATCGTTCCACTCTAGTACTACGGCCTAATCACTTAAAAGGCTCTTTTCTGGTTGGCAAAACCACAATCTTTTGCTTGTTTTGATGTCTAAGGGTATGTGTTCGAAGTCCATTCTTTTTAGCTCACATAAACTTTAACAATGTAAAGGGAAAGGTTAGTGAAACATATGTCGCTGTCATTCAGTGGAATGCGATTGAACTATCGAATATCAACAGCATTTTGGGCCCCATTTCCGCAGCGTAAGAATGTCATGAACCAATAGTTCACGTGATCATTACGGCTGAGACATCGATCCATGTAAAAGTGGACATGATTCTGTGGCAATAGTCGATAAAAGGTACGCTACTGCAGTTTTTTAACCTCTCCATCCGTGTGGAAAGGTCACTAGTGTTTTTTTGATGGGGGAAGCTCTTTATCGGATATCCGCGTAATCGAGTATTACAGTCTCCCTTCTCCATTGCCGGTTTAGATTCAGAATGCTTTATTGATGCACGTATATTTGTATATTTACCAACCGTCCACGCAGTGGCTTTTCACCAGCTGAAATGCGGGATAAAAATTAAATAACCACTGGATGGTCATTTAGTCATTTCAAAGCGTCACGTGACTGAAACATTGCTGCGTGAGTTAGAAATCTGCATGGATGATTGCGCATTATGTTCGCAGTCCGAATCACCATTTACGCGGTTGATTGCGGCTTTTGGTTACCCACCATCTTGTCTTCGCTTAAATACGAGGATTTTCAAAACATTTGTTGCCTGGCAGACAGCACCGAACCCTCAGTAAAAACACCAGGCATTTGGACGAACAATTATCAGATAGCTTGATGTACGGATTCATGTTACCCTGCCAGCACATAGTCTACATACCTTGTGCCTAACAGTGAATCGAAAGAACAGAATGAGAAGTCAAGACTGGCATTTGGCTACCTAGTGAAGCGCCCGTGGAGCAATTGTAATTTGAATATAGATACAAAGATTTCATTCTGTCCGGCTGTTGTGTGTTATTTTGCTAATGTGCGGCAGAAATACCTAAGCACTAAATAGAGAAAATTTTGGCTTCTTGACTGAAGTCCCCTGCATTCTCTGCGCAACTTCCTTTGGCTGGAACGGATAGACCGAATTCCGAAAATCAAACTCCCCAGAAGAGCGAACACCGCTTGAATTGAATGCATTCTGGTACGAAACCGCCTTGGATGGTTGAATACTTGGGTCGAATAACCCAAACTCACTTTCTAAAAAAATGCCTCCCTGGTAAATAAAAATGGAGCGCAAATGTGGGTAGCCCGAAATTATGCTTCTTGGGCGGCCTTCAAGTAGGTTTGAAAACCTGTACCTTATATTGTGGATTACAGTAGGACATGAGACTCGGAAAACTGCCAAAGAAAGGTTACCTATGGGCTTGAGAAGCTGCGCAACGTGCTACGTATCAGTGCTGTAAAACAAGAGAGCCATCTAGAAGCGGTTCAGTTTCTCCAGTGTAGTTAGGACGATATGCAATTGCGCGATACGCAGTCGCGTGTCCTAGTAGGGCCGGTCTGATCAGTGAGTAACTCACTGACCTACAAATCTACAAATCTAACTCAAATGCCCGGAACTGAGGTTTGTTGCCTTCCAATCATACTGTCGACTTAATCTAGTTCTTACTAATAACCATGTGGTCAGTGGATTGTCGCTAGTTGGACTGTTACCACCACTATGGCAAGTTGGCTGACAGCCCCGAGAAAATGTTTGCAATGCTACACTCCAAAGGCTTGTCGCTGCAATGATTCCCGCTCACCACAAATTGTCTACGGCTACCCAAAAATCGACCGGCTTCTAATAGTTCGACTACAATTAAATGGCACGTCATATTCGGATTTCAGTCTTTTCTTTTATTTACACTGTGTAAAGAACAATTGTGTTGCAGGAAATCATTTTACTTGGTGGAAAGTTTACCTTCATGGCACACAAAGCAGCCGTCCGTCAGTGATCACAAGAACTAGGTCAAACTTTCAATTAAAAACCGCCCCATTACCCAAAATTGTTCACTTCTGGGAAATCCTGCACAACGCCAAGCACTGAGCAATGGTACCGATTTCCTTCTTCTACTTAATGAATGCAATTTTCTTACTACCCCGTGCAAACTGTGTTTAGCTTTTATCTAGTCAAATGTCGGTATCCCATCCAGCCTGTACAACAGAAGGTTTCACGCTAATTCTAAGTTGCGGTTTCTGGGTTTAAAATTTTTCAAAGCGCTAGGGTGATGTAATGGACTTCTGATGAAATAAGCAATCCAAACCAACTAATCAATAGAATAGGAGTGTTTTGATAAATGTGAATCTGCCTAGGCCTGGACGTTCCTTCATCGTCACACTTACGTATGTTGAGTAAAGAAAGTTCCGCGTCTCATGGTATTTTGTTCAAGAACAACGTTTCATATCGTGACCAAAATTGGGGTTTCCTAATCCTTGTGGTGTCCTTAGAACTCCTTGATAATCTTCTTCAAAGCAAAGTAAGTTCCTCAACCAAATAGTGTCTTTCTTAGCGTTGCTTCGTAGCTTTTGCTAGTTCACATGCCCACAAAAAATTTATTAAACGGAAGCCTTGATTACACATCTTACTGATTTGTGACTCTCCAAGGTCATGGAATTTTAGCATAGCTAACGGATCTTTTGACAAATCGATGATGAGTTCTGTCTTTACTAGAGCTCATCATCAGCATCGTGCAAGGGTCGAACTCCGCCCATATGACCTGCGAGGCGAGCATGTTCCAGGCACTCCACCAGCGCACGCTGGACGCACCTGAATTTTCACGTCTGAGCAGGCGAACATGTGCGGAGTTCAGGCCCCAGCACGGCCAAGGACATCCACTGATGATGAGACCTAGTAAGAGCGAAACTCGAGTCCAGTGTTCCCCCCCCCCCTTTGGTGTGAACTCACCAGAATGACTGCTCAAAACGAGAGTGATGTGAACGTGCATTCTAAAGATCCCGCAAGCACCCATAGCAAATCGATAACGGTCACTTCAGTTTATTGTGGACGGAAGAGGAAGAACATAAACGGTTAGGGAACAACCAACATAATATTATCTCATGGATGTGTGCTCATAATATTTTATCAGACGTATCAACGATCAATATAGTTACAATGACGAAAATGGAACCGGCTGCCGCCCTGATATGGTTTGTGTGGAACTAAATATCTGGTCAGCTGTGGAGGTTAGCCATACGTTTTATCCAGAATTCCGGGAGTTTTTTGTCATATTACAGGTCCTGACTTACCTCGGTACTGCTCAGGTTGTTCCGCGTGGATATACTTAGTAGGTCTGAATGACGAAAACGCCAACAATAATGACAATACTTACCAGATGCTGTGAGGTGAGGAGGTAAATAAGTGAGGACTTGTTAACACGGCAGTATTGGAATTAATGACCAATATTCGTTAGCATTATCTACCACGACAGGCGGCTATTATATAATTTTGCAAGCTGACACGTAAGCAAGCCCACATTTGGGTCCCGTTTTGTTACTTCTTACTTGTGTTCATCCGCTGCTTAGTATGAGGTAATAGCGTGTCCACCTACGATTTTTTCATTGTATACAAAAATACCAAGGAAAATCGGCCGCTTCCAAATCGAATGAGAGACTTGTCATCCAGCACTCCCAGCTTTATCCGCGTGCACTTTGTAGGCATCCCTAACCCCAGCAGTTTTCTGGAGCTAGCTTATTTCCAGACTGTCAGGCAAAACGGTGTTGTCTAGTCAGGCGTCAAATCTTACACGCGATGTAGCCTTTTTAACCATCATCCAAATCCCGCCAACGTGTATAGAGAGATAAGTGAGGTTAGAACCAGCATGTTAAATGGTTTAAGTGCTGAAGAAAACATACTGGATTTTGTTAAGTCGATATTTTGCTGACACCTGGGCGAACGCTTATCTCCTTGGTCATTGTTTAAAGTTCACTAACAATAATAGCCACTCTACGAGGGAAATCAAGAAGAGAGTTTGTATGTTGGAGTGACCCTCAATTTAGAATGAACCTCAAGCAGTGAAATATTACAAGATTTGAGGACAAAATATCAGAGGCATAAATGATACATCAGTTTGAAAGCTGACTGCAAAGTGGTTTTGTAGTCCAATGTTGAAACGGGAAAATGCGTTGACATTTAGTATGGTGGTCACTTTACGCCCAGTGATTTCCCGGTGCCTCCTACAAATGAGTGTTTGAAACCACAAGTTATGCTTGGCCCATAATTTTCCAGGAGACAATTCTCCTATTGAGGGTGTCTGGAGACGACTGCCTAGATGAGTCACAGAAATGTATTATCGTAGTCTTCGGCTTGTTTATGAAATCAAAATTCTATCAGAACCCTCCAAACCATTCAAACTGCAATGCCATTTAAGTTAAATCGACCCTGATGAGCCTATGCTTCAACAGTTGAGGTTCACAGAACTCGGAAGCAGTCATCTCTTTGTCCACTGCCCATCTTTAGGAATCCATCCTACTTTCCAAAAACAAAACTAGCACTGGGCACAATCGTACAGTGTTGTAACGTTTTATGCCTTAAGAATTCGGTTCCCGGTACATTTCTATTGTCCCGTCTCTAGTGAGCATTACCTGGTTAACCGATCCCTGAATGTATCATAAAATTATGGTTATCGTTCAACCGTTTCCATGGTGAGGCGAAAGCTGAAACCCTTTGACGACCCAAACAACGAGTTAAGAAATGAGGCAGTTTGTGCGGCCAACTGTTTCCCGGGAAACACTGATTGACCGTGGACGATTCAATCTGACAGCCAATATCAATTAAAGGCGGTGTAATGTACTGTGAGTTTGGCTGATAGGCATGATAGTGTTGTCTGGGTCATGTTTTAGACAGAGAAGGGTTTTTGCAAAGACAATTAATGGTACACTAGATTAGCGGTGTTACAGACAAATAAATTCTGTCCACTTATATTTAAAAGATTGACTTCAACAGATTCTGCGCAACATCTGATTTAAGTCCTTAAAAAAGCCTAGAACTGGTAGGTGCTTTTTGTTAACTCCCATCATTATCCTTGTTGTACGAGTGATCCTCCGCCCACATTTTGCTTCTGCAACAACGAGGCAACAACGAGGCTATCGTTGAGAGTCTGATTTACAATGAATTGCAGTCATAAAACAAAAGTGTGATCAGTAACGCTTGAAGGCTTGTTTCTGAACCAGTGAACGCTCAACCACAAAACTATATCTCTTCTCACCCGCTGCAGGCAGCAAACCGGTGAATGCGGACGGGTCGCAATCATGATGTACGTAAGAAGCCTCAGTTGTCTGATCTGTCCATATGTGGGTTTCGGTTCACCTGTATCTCGGCTAACGCAAGAAGAATCATTATGTTTGTCAGCTGAACTATATCGCTTGTACACAAAACGCCATATAGCTAAAAGGACAACCAATCAGCTAGTGGAAATTTGATATTGGGTGTAGCTGGGTCTCGCTAAACTCCACAGTAGCAACGTGGCTTGTAACGTTATTAGAATTCTCAACAACTGAAAGTCTCTGTATTCGAATCATCTTCTCATTCGTAATGGAGTACATACGGTCAAAGACTAAGCGACATGTTGAACGTAGTTGACAACCTATGGTGGGAACTCCGAGTATCAAACCTGTTATCGACAGGATAACAGGTCGCGTCGGTTCCGCAGATTCAAATTAATAGGAGAGTTTTTGCTACGTGCTAACAAGAAACACTCTTAGTACAATATGAGTTGATTTAGCCATGGATCTGACGTTACCCATGAAGTAAACAAAGGATACCAAAGCCTCCTTTATTTGACTGATTAAATGGAAGTAATTGTGGCACTGTTAGCAGCCGTCGTCCTGTTTCCCCCCTGTTTTGCAAAGTTACGTGTGTTATTACAGTCAATGCGCATTTCGGACTATTGAAATCTTCAAACCCAGGATATGTATTTCGCTGGTGTACAAAGAACTGAATTCAAAAGATGTTTGCTTGAATTTTTGAAAGAGGCATATCAATGGGACATCAGTTCTTGCCTACTGGAACCACTTGTTCGAACAGAGAAAATACTCACTTTCAAAAACACTGCAACTGCTGCAAGTCCATGTGGTTTCGAAACAGCCATTGAAACATTCGCATATAGTAGGTAATTGTAGGCGTACAACTGCATCTGCAATACGTGAAGACAATGTTGAATATAATTTTTTATTGAACTTTGGCGCATGAAAGTATTTCTATAGACTAAGGAGCTTTTACGTTTCGTACAAAAACAGCAAACACATCAAATGCACAGAGGTATATAAATTTTGTATAGATATATAAAACGTTTCACAAAATACGGTCAGGCAGTTGAAAGCCTCTTGATTTAGGGTACAATGAACAATTCGACTTACCTCTGCTGGGAAGGGGACGCCGTCGACCTGGTGATCAGACCCATGTTGCGATTTTGAGCCAAATTTTATCAGAGCGCCAAAAACTCTATACTCATAAGATAAAGGACCACCGGTCAGAAGAATCTGCGGCGAAGCATCAAGCAAATCTATTCGCAAGTCCTGGCCAGCGTTGGAGATTTCTAAATCAATCTGCGGAATAACAGAAACAAGTCAGCCAAATTTCGATGTCCTGAACGAATGAGATAATGTTTTCACATTTATGTCCTTTTCAGGCTTCCTAATAAATCTTTGTGGGCATGAACCAAACCACTCATTCAACACTAGTCAGTTTTTCACAGGTCAACATCAGCAGGCTTCATAGCAGGCTTGTGACACAATTAATGATATAAGATTTAAGTGTCATCATTGTGAGGTTTGAGGTAGCCACATAGCAAAGTGCAGCACGTCAAAAAACTTTGGCATGAATGATTACTAGGAGAACCGCATAATGTTATCAGTGGAAATACATGAAATAATAATGAAGGTATTTTACAAAACTGCGGACAGTGCGGAACAATAGAGAATGATGTCGGGTTTAAAATTTATGAGTAGAAGAACAATGGAGACCTTCGATAACACAACTGCTTACAGTGAAACCACCTGTGAGCCAAAGACACCTTATCCCTCGACTTTCTCACCCTTCTGTGGGTGTGACTGTGATGTCCACCTAAAACGAATACTCATCGTAGAAGAAAAAGTCTATTTGGAACTTCAGACTATGAACGGTATGTAGGATATTCATAGAAAAACAGAGACTGGTTGATACAATGCTGGACATTGTCCAGTCTTCACAGTGTCTACAGTAAATTAGCAGCTTTAGTTCGACTTTTTGCCGTGCGGTTTAGGGAATAGGACTTCTGATCACTCACGCATGTATGCTCTCAGAGAAACTAAAAAATGCTAATTTTCATTAAGCTTGTTGGAGGGATCCCAAATGGACGCATCCGAAATCCGATTTGAACTGGGTACAAGACAGGGTATCGCGCATGTATCGCTACTGTTTATCAGCATCATACACCGTCAACTGTCTACTCAAAGCCCATGGATGAAGTTGATGAAATGAAACAAACATGAAGCTATCTGACTTAAACCAACCAATGGTACACTAGAAATGCATTTTGCAAAGGCGTTAGCTAAGCAGAATTGGAAAGCAGTTTACGTGACCGTCGGCAGCTCGAAACATCTAGCGCAAAGCGATAATTTTCCGCTACAAAATCATACATACAGCTAAATGTCATGATTTGATCCAATAAATATTCATGTTATTTCCATTTTTCATATGCCAGATGAAATCGGTTTGCTGGTTAATTCTTGGTGCGGCACACAAGGAAAACAACTACCGCATGTTCTGGAATGTTCCACAGGATCAATCAGATGGAGAGTTAGATTAATCGTCTGAGACATGCAACACCTTTCAGATTTTCTCCCAGTTAAAAAGTAGAAAAACGATCCTGAGTCTTAGCAGCAAGTTTGCAGAACATGCAAATGGGCAACAGGGTCCCCTATAATTTTCTGCATGTTTTTCGAATTCAAATCTTTAAAGTTTAAGTAACAGTTCGCCGTGTTCGTATGATTAGAGCTCTGTTCCGTTAGTCTGCGGTGGACCAAGTGATCGTTTACTTTCGATAGCGTAGGTTGTACTGTATGTTACTTGTTGTTTGCATATTGAATTCATGCTGGTTTCAGTCATTTATTAGCCATTCACGACCGCACTTTTAAAGAAACCAACCAGCGGTCAGAAGGTGGTTGGTTAGATGACCGTTGATCTGCTAGCTTGCGAAAATTTCAACCAACTGGTTGAAATGCCCTTCACGAAAAGATAAACTTGATGGATCCAACAACGTTTCTGGTTTCTCCAAAATCGGCAAACAGAAGACAAATACCTTTATATATCTGTGGAAAATATCCTAGAGAATCTTCAGAAAATGTACTTTCTATGAACCAATTCCTATACTGCATGAGATCAACGATCATCAAGATTTCGACCAGGCTCCTGAATTAATGTTTGTTAGTTTGGACTGCGTACATTCTTTTGCAGGCACAAGTCTGCTCACGTCAGGAGGCATTCTGAGATTCACACTTGAATTAATTTTTGGTGACGGATTACGGGCTATCCTGACATGCACTGCACTATGCTAAGTAAAGCATCATCGTGGTCAGGAGTGAATCCATTGAAAAACGAGTAAATTCGTCCTTTACACGTGACTAAAATTCTCCATAATGATCTGCTACGTTTTGTTGAGGAAGTTCTATTCGTTAGGTTCTCTTGGCGGTATCTCTACCAAAGTAAAAGTGAAACCGTGTCTCCAGCGCCAAATAGAGGTTGGTGCTCTATCACAATGGTTTCCAATGCCGGTGGGAAACATTTTTTGTGGACAAAACATTTCAAACAAGTCCTCAATCGAACGCATTGACACAGATCTTCCCCAGCCATTGTGTTTTCTGCATCGTCGTGCGGCGCTGAATGTGGGCCCTCAGCAGAAGAAGAGGCAGCCCAAATGGTCGGTCGGCTAAAAATCCACAGAGCACTGGGTGAAGATATGAAAAGCATGTACCACCGCTATTCTGACACTGGTCAGTAATCAATTCTGTTCCTTCTAACGAAGTGTTACCGCCTGGCTTGGGCACTTCTAATTTTTTTTAGTTGTCTACAAAGGAAATAAACAAGTCTGCTTGTGACAGGCATCGTGGTACAAGCTTATTGGATGAAGCTTCCAATGTATTCGTCATCCTCTTTGTGAACCGCCGTTCCCGCAAAAGAAACCTACACGCCAAGCCAACTCATTCAGGTTTTTAGCCGAAAGGAGATTCCAACAGCAAAATCTTCGCTGCATGCCTTGTTCTGAAGAAACAATACAAATATCAAGATTCAGCAGGAACCTGTTTTTTCAACATCCAGGGCGGTGTTCGGCCCCGTGTGCCGGGAAGGACTGTGTTATATACTGTAATCGAGCGGTACCTTTAAACACTTCATCAGGCTGTTGACGTCTTCCTACGCGGCTGCCACGGTGCTTGTCCGTCTGTATGGTGATTAGTCATCAACCTTCGACTTGTCGTCTTGTCTGACAGGAATGTCTACTATCCCCTAAACTGTTCGACTTTGGTGTTTGCTGGATAATGCAGGAAGCCGTCAACGGACACCGTGTGGGTGCCTGGGAGAAGGTATCGATCGCGGACCTCGAATTCTCGGGTATCGGAGTTGTTATCGATGCAGAGCGCAAAAGCCTTGAGGAAGTCCCCGATGGTGTCAGTTCGGAAACCAATGTCTCCAAAACCAAGATACGTTTTTCGTTGGCACTCAACTCTGATGTAAAGCTGGAAAGCATTCCTACTTCCAAATACCTCAATTCAGCCAGTGTGACGAAAGGGCAAGCTAAGGGATAAAGTCAGAAATAACGTGTATAGTGCCCACAAAGCGTGCAGTGTGGCACAGAAGTGAAACTGATATAAAAGCCAAGCTCATAATTTCCCAGCCCTTTGTCTGACTTGTCATACGTTGAGCTTGCAAAAAGCTGTTTGATGCACTTCTCAGACACTCGCAAGACGAAGGTTTCTGACTAATGGTGTTTGAGAAATTTTCTCACGTTACATTCTTAAGACCATGTATCGGAAGAGCAGGCCCGACATCCGTGCCTTGAAACTGTTCGGCCTTGATAGGCATTCTAACAACTTCGACCCCTATGCTGTGAACACTTTCCCCAGTACACACAGGGGGACCTAATCAGTATTTTTTGCTTTCATACCGTGTCAGGAGTGGCGTCGTCTCTGAAACTGTTAGTTGACAACCTAGATCCACCCTGTTTAATCCGAGACGGAAATTCTGGGCCTTCGGGCTGTCTACGCCACAGTCCACTAGGACCAAATATTGGGCGATATCTTCGAGGGCCTTGACATCGTTCGTTGTGTTGCGGTAGGTGCGATTTGAGATGTCCAAGAAGCCCGCGTATATTCAGGCAAAATGTAGTCAAAATAGAGCAAAATTAAAGTTAGCATCCAAGAAGACCTATTCATACACGTACTGTCTCAAACATTACGGACAGTCTGGTATAATATGCCTCCTGAAATCTTCTTTTTTATTTATTAGCTAGCAGGGTTGGCAGGATATCGAGTGCTTGATGCCGTTTTTCCTCTGCTAACAACACTCCAAATTGTCGGCCCTTTCAAAAAAGGTGCCATGATGAACCGTGCTGATAAGTGTAAACCATGATCTCAGCACATCATTTGATTATAATCAATTATTTGAAATGTTCCAAAAAGTATACCAAAATCTGAAATTAACCTCAGTTAGTCGGAGTCTGAGAACAGCACCTATTTATTTGATATCAAATGGAATTGGTTGGTTTACACAGATAGCCAGTTAGTAGATGTCAGGGCATGGTCTCAAAAAACACCAAACATCCTTACCTGTTTATCCTTTCCAACAATGATAAGTGGCTGCAAGCTGGGATCATAAGTTAAATTAGACGAGGATATGCTTATTGGTGACTGAAGTTTTCCCTTGTGACAAGCTGGCCAGACGTCGTCTGCATAGGCCATGTACGCAGTTTGTCCCCAGTGGCTTGGACCTAGAAAGTAAAGCAAAAAAATACAAATTTATTTTAAGCGCCAAGTTTTCTATGCGTTATCAACATTCACATTCATGTCGAAATGTGTGAATTGTCGTAGATTTTGAAGTTCGGCCAGTCGGTTTAACGTCAATTGCTGGAAGTGCTACAGAGAAAATCAAAATCAAGAATTACACGTAGGAAGTCCCGCAAAAACCCTTCTAGTTACGAGAAGAAATCATTAAACTCGAAGTCATTTTTGACACAATTGAGTTGTTCTAAGGGTTGAGCTATTTGAAGATACATCAGTCGAGGCCTATTCCGTTCGTTTTGGTGCATACGTGTCTTCCATTCAGTCACAAGAACATACTGCGCAAGCCCAAAAAGGTCTACGGATGATAGCTTCTTGCAGCGTAATTAAATCAGGTCACCAGGAGCAACATATCGTGAGTACAGATCAGTGCCACTACATATAATCCATAAGCCCCATGATCACACAGTACATTTATGCTCAAATCCGATTGTCAGCACGGTGGCCCACACAATCCGTAAACCCGTAAGCTCCTGGGTGTAAGCACGATTAGATATTCCTCTCCAGAGATGCAAGAAGAAAGCGGGCGTGGTATATATATATATATATGAATAATCCGAGGCGCTTTCAGGCTCTTACTATCGCACAGTAGTTAGTCACTACAGTCTCTTCTGGACTGCTTCTTGCTTTCCTTATTCCATTTTCTGCGGTTCGTACCTAATTAGTAGAAATGTAGATATATTACTTTATCCAAAATGATGAACTTTTCAGGTCGTAAAATCGACTCCTTTAAAGGCCTAGTGCTAAGGAAGAAACAGGAGTTTTAAAAGCAAAAACACTCACTTTTCTTCAACCGAACAACCAAACTATTTAGGTCTGACACTTTACAATCATGCACAAGTTTCGTATCTGAAGCGTAATATTCCATAAACGACCAATCGTTATTTTGTCAATAAGTACTCAATAAATTGATGATATTTACACTGTTTGTTTGATGGCTCACATTCAGTCAATGAAAAATATTTGCACGGGACACTGTGTTTTTGCTTGTGAAATTTGTGGGCCTAGGTAGTTATGACCATCATTGTAAAGCTAAAACGACCTGATCCCGCAAGAAGCAAACAGAGGTCAGGATCTTATAAACAACCTATGTACAAGACATCTGAAAAGCACTTTGCATATAAAAGATACACACAAAAGCACAGCTACCTTTCCGGAAGTGAATTTACGTCATCCTTCTCTCAAAAAGGAGTTTTTCGTAATGCAAGATAACCGATGTGCAATTTTCAAACGCCATGGAACAACATTCGTTATTTCTGTATTATATCCAGTTTTCATTTCTGGTTTGTTTTATGCACTATTGACTGTTTTCATACCCAAATTTAGTTTACATAGAGTTACCGTTTCGCTCCCTTGTCAGCAAAACTCCTATGGCCCGCGATTCGTCCGGTGATGCTTTCTTCAGCACTTTAAGGTCACTGACCCTAATTTTCTGAAGGCTCGTGATTCATTTTGGGCACCACTAATCTTGGTGCACACAGGTTTTTACAGCCAGCACGCACGCTTTTTGATGTAGTCGGATAAGAGCAATGTTATAGTCCTCGCAAAATATCAGTAGCAGAACTGTGTAAGAAAACTTCTTTTTCACAGTAAAATGAAAAGTTTAAATTCCCACTTGATGTTTGATTATTTGAAACAAACAAACTCAACTATCTGGATGATTCACGCTGGACCATGTGGGCTAAAAAAACATGGCGACTGGACTCCAACTATGGAGATTTTGCATTTTTACGAGACAACTGACCACCTGTGTAATTATGTTTTCAAAGTATTTCTTCATTTGTTGATCTTTCCAGAATAATCACAACAAAATTCCAGGTTTGCAAGCAGGGATGCAAGCTGGGAAGTACGCAGTTCAATGCAATAATACCAACCGAACAGTCTAATCGTAATAGTTGATACACTCCAATGACGGTAGGACAAATATATGGTGATGTATTGTCAAGTAAAACTTTCAGATGATACACTAATCACAGTCAGGCTCAAAATACTGTTCTTTTGAAACACTTTGCAACAGAAAAAAACAGATGGTGGAACAGATTCCGAGTACGTTTTGAATTTTTGGATATTTGGGTCACCAGTTTCCTAGAGGAGTAGTGTATACTGTTCAGGATAATGACAGTCATACTCGTCTCAATGTTCCAGAAGCTATCGGCCATAGACCAAAGCCTATTTAAGAAGGCAAATTTTTTTACAAATGTGATACAATCCGACAATTTTTACGGAAAGGCCTAATGATACAACCGGTAGCGTCTGATTACACCCAATCACAAAGATACCGATTACACAAAGTGGAGCACGTGGCTAAATGACGATCGTCGATACATCCTTTCTAAGCTCAGGTACGTTGCGCTGTTGGTCAGACTCCACGGCCAAACGGTACCACGCCCAACTGCTCAGTGGGATACCACAGGCTATAATCTGATTAGATTCATGGGATGCGCACTGGTTTTCACGGCACAGAATCAATGTGTTCCTCGGCGCTTTATAGTGAGTTGACCTCGCTTGTGGGATGAAAACTTTATTAGCAAACAAGACAACATTTTGTCTACATTTCGGTAGAGAACCGCCTTACATCTATCCTGATGAAACATCTATCCACAATCAACCTTTTATCCAAGCCTTCAGAAGCTCACCACACCTAACCAGTCCTCATTGCTTTCTCGTCTGATACCTTACTGTAGGCACAAGTTGCGAATACAAATGTCACGCAGCAAATTTTTCATCTCATTTAGAGGTTGCTACTCCTATTCGTCTAAGAAATAGATATGACTGTCTATATTTAATATTTGGAAATAATTTGCTCTCCTGTAACACGACAAAGGTCAGAATGTTGTAATACCAACCGTAGCAAGTTTAACTTCCCGTTCCTGGGCCTTTAACTATCAGGTTCTGTTTGATTATCGATAGTTATTTAAAACTCACTGATCCGTTGGGGCATAACTAATCATGTCCCTCGAAGAAAGCTAACAGTGGTAGCAAAATAGCAAAGCAAACAAAAAATTCACGAGGATGTTTACCAATACACCAGCATTCTAACTGCAATGTTTAGGAATAACCCACAGATCATATCTTTAAGCATATTGTAAGACAAACCGTTTGGGTAAAGTTCATGTTGACACTTTGGTTAAAGATTCTGTAGGTCGCAGGTCACGATGGTCTACAACAAGATCCACGGACTACAGACGTAAAGTCTGTTAATCAGACAACTTTTTAAAGGCCTGCATAATTTTATCATGCATAGGGAAGTAATAGTACGGAAGTAGTCTATGCTTACGCGGCTTTTAGCAGATAAGACATGGTTCACGAATGCAGCCAGGCAATACTCAGACGCACTCATTGTTGACGGACTTTTTGCTCTGAAAGGTTTGGCAAATGGCCTTACCTCTCGCTAAGATGGTAGAAAGTTGAATAGCTTAGACACAGAACGCAACTTGAATTTTTTGAATAGTAATAGTTATTATTGTTATTATAAATAATATTCAACTTAGTGATGAAGACACTTCTGGCACAATGCACAGGTGATATGCAGTTGGGTGGATCACGCCACACCCCTATTGTCTCCCGCTCCAAAAGCCGACGTCAGCTGCATAGGACTCACATTCATTCTACAACGGATTCTGACATTGGAAACAGGTTTTCAAGTCATGCACAACCATTTCCTTTTTGTTGTTTACTTGTCAATGAGAAAATGGAAAAGTCATCTTTACCAGCCGAATAAATTATGGTCAGCACTCATCTCTGCCAGTTGCATAATTTAGTATTAAGGATATGATTTATTTGCACCAACAGGATGAGAGTAAATCTGGTTGCAATTCGCCCCCTTCCTGATATCTGTCTAACATCTCATCTTTCTTTTATTTTGACTGAATTGCTTCTATTACTCCCTTTTTGTAGACAAAACAACCGAAGCCAAACTTTTGAGAGACACGCGGATAATTTGCAGGTGCGGTGTAGCCAGAATAACCAGTTCTTCTTAAACCTTAGCCATAAAAACTTGAGCACGGAAAAGACTTTTTACGCAGCTCTTACAACTTTGCATCCAGTCAACCCGTTTTTTTAGTAAAATTGAAATTTCTCCGGCAGAAGATTCAGTAACCATGTGAAGGCCTCGAGATTGGTTCTCCTTTAGTCTTAAACATCACGTGTTAACCGAGAATGGGTATTTTCGGTAACCTTGGGACGAAAAACGTGTTTTGCCCTTCAGCCAATCACAGTAGAGTTTTGTGAAATTTATTCGTGCATTAACTTCCAGGGGTTTTGAGTGGTATTGCCCAGTAAACATTGTGAATTTTCCCTAATGCTTCCAGGAATGAATTTGGTCGAATGAATCAGACTAGGACAACGTTCCAGACTAGCAAATTTTTTTACCAAGAACAACCTTTTTCTATTCAAAGATATGTGCCTTGAATGAAGCCACATTGCAATAGCGATTTTATCTTGGAGCTGAGGTTCATTCTTGTTTGCAAGTAGGGACAGTTTCGGCAGTCGGTTAGTACTCGTTGGATATATCAGCGGGACGAATCTCTCAAGCCCCGAGAATAATACGAATGAGCGACCTAACTGTTACTACTTGAAAATCATGTCATTCGGCCACAGTAGGCTGATCAGCAGTGCGATTAACTTGAATTTTGGACAGAATATAGCGGTTTTCAGTCGCTCAAGTTCGTGTCTCTTTAGCATTGGGTGGATCTCCGACGAATGACATTTCCAATACAAGACATGTTTGGTCGTTTGGACGAACGTTGTTCCAGTCATAAGAAAAAAGTGTTGGTGTCACGTGGAATTAAACCAAATGTTTATAGATCAGGACAGAGTATTGTACGGTTTGACTTTATAGGCATCATAATTCAGCTACCGGAGATAAACTTTCTTAGATGTTCTCCTCAACAAGCATACGCGCGCAAATTGCATGCCATGAAGAGTTCAGTCATGGCTTGTTTGACAGGAGAATTCCCCCATTAACTGTTTACTAGCGGTCTATCGGTTGAGATTTCATCCTGTAGAAAGGGTTACTCCTTTCCAAGAAAGCGAAGTACTACTCAGCACTTTCAGCCTACCTGCAATTCAGCAGCATTTTGCGTCCAACTTACCCACAGAGACTGAAACTCGAGACTTTGGGTTATTAACTAAAAAACTAAGCCTCCGAGAAAAGTGGAATTTCTTCCTTCTGAGATGTCGTCAGTCCGGGAGATAGGCGACACCGATTTGTATGATTTGAACTAAGGATATGAAGGATATGTACGGTCGAACGTGTAACGCAATTGTGGCCAAATGGTATAGTGTTCAGCTACTGAATGAAAGGCCGCAGGCCAAAAGTGAATTGCCAATGATTTTTGATAAACTTCACCGGGCTTTTCGAATCCCCAACTTAAGATGGCTTCATTTGTAGGAGTAAATCGCCATTGAAACTTGAAATTTCCTTTGCTACTATCAACCAAAAGAACACACAGTATTACGCTGGGCGTATCTCACAAGATGCTAATCGCCGCATTTTTTTCCTGCCTTAATTAAACCACTTACTTCAATCTAGCTTCCAGTTAGCTTGCTCATTTCAAGCCAAACAATTAGATCCCCTATCATCTCTAAGCTCAGTCGTTTGGGTCACACGCTGTTTGCACAAAAGTAGCGCTTGGTCTTACATTATTTGAAGTGAAATGTTGGTTGATTAATGGGTTTTGATCAAGTGCAGCGTAAGACAGTGGATGTCGAAAAATTCAACTGCGACCGTTTTACATAAACATGCTCCGCCATTTACACTACACGGTGGCCTAGAAATTCATGAAAAGTCAGATAGGTAGATTTACGGGATTTGCAAATCTCACTGACAATTACTTCATCTGCTCAGCCGCATCAGGAAAGCCTCAATAGGAGGCAAGTAACATCTTGCATTATTACGCCCATTCAGATTCCGGTTGTTAATAAGGTCACCGGCTAAATACAGACAAACGTTATCCCTTAACCCAAAAACAGATACAGTTAAAACACATCACCCCCAATTTCTTACCAACTACACGCACTGAACTACCATTGCTTTTCTTACCCGGGTTGGATTTGGTTGAAAACTTAGAATACTTCTTTGATTATATGTTATTGCGCACCGGAGATAAAGGCGTGATTTCTCGGCATCCGGTACTTCTTACTTTTACCTCGGCGCAAAAAATAAAGTCTCCAATTTGTAGATAGTCTGCTTAATCACTCACATCAGATACTGTAGCGGACAATCAGCACTGTTCAACTAAAGTGAATGACACTTTAGTGTTTTTCGATTTACAAGCGTGGTTTTATCGTAACTATAGTTGACGTGGCCGAAACTATCAGCCTAGCTTTTATCGTGAAGGAAACAGAAGAGCTTTTTATTATAAGTTGCGTTAAACGTGTCTATCCAAAAGCAGACGAGAGTGACGGCCAAAGATCAGCCAACATTGATGATACCAGCCGTCCAAAGGTGACGATTCTTCATATGACGTGCACCAGAATGAAAAGCCGACTTAGGGTAGACGTATCTGACCTCAAAATGATGTCTCTTTCTGGGAACAGACCTAATGCATAGATCATCAGACGGTTGTCACTGAGTTCAGTTTCATTTGAAGCTATGGTGACAGGTAAATTGGCGAACGAATAGTGAGCGCCCTCGCACTCAACAAGGATTGCAACAGAATACTCGTACGACATTCTGCTCCCGGAGAATAGGGTTAGAAACTGTTCAGTGAGTTCTTCAGTAGTCGCACATGTTGATCCGGACTCTTTAATTTTGCAGATTTGTGGATTTGTAGACAGCACACGAAACATTATGGAGACTATCCTTGAATATCAGAGACCGCATGCCACTGACACAACCGAGACCTAAATTGTCGCATTTCCGAGCAGTTCCTGAATGTCCATCGATAAGTATTTTTGCAAACAACTTGACATAAATCTCCAAACGTGACCACAACTTACTGGCCAGCGCAGACTACAGTACCGAATTTGGCATTTTGCTTTCGGGTAGGTTAGCAAAGTTGTCACGTCAGAATTAACACGTTACGCGCAGCTTGTGTCCAACGTAAATTACTATAAGACTCAGTGGGGAAATGTAATAGTATCCTGACAAATGTTTATTGATCACCGTACAGCACGTCTTCAGCCATAATTAGATATTAACGTATCAGATTTATTTCCGTGCAACCTCACGCTGTGATTGGCTGAACTGTTGACTTCCCAAAGTCCACTGAACAGCGATTATGTGACTTTATGACCTACTGTTGCGCCAACAGAATAATTGTCCTTCACTCAGGATTGTAACAATGTTAGGTAGATAACCAGACAGAAGGTTGAACCGTGGTGCAAAATGCTTTGGGTATGAATCTTCCTTGGGCTTCGGGAGACATTTCCTGATAACTGTCAGGAAGAGTGGAACGGCTGTGAAAGGCTCCTCAATTTTTTGACTATAATGGATTTTGATTCCAAGATTTTGAACAGAGGGTGTTTCCTCTATCTGCATGTGTGTAAAGTATTCGTGCTGCTGGGTGTACCATAATTCTCTTAAACTAAGGAATGGAAATTTGAACACTTAGCGTTATGACTTTGGGCCAGAAGCACCCAGATTGCATCATTGTAGCATATGATCTCAGCACAATATATTGATGACTGTTTCTGTTGCATCTTCATCCATGCATTAACAACCTCTCACTTGCTCGTTTCAGCACATTGAATTCACTCGCCAAGTGGATGATGGATATTATCTTCAATGCTGACATCCAAACAACTGGCATTCTGACAGCATGTGATGAATGTATACGCTGACAGGTCACGTACTGTTGGCTTGGGTCTATCTGAAGCATGGGGCTGGTAAAACATATGAACAGAAAGATTGATTGAACAAGTACACCTAAATGGGTTTAATCCAAGTGCTGCTGAACAAACAACAGTTCAGAAACTGCAAATAGTTGCATGAGTCTTATTGCATTCCGCTTGCCTGTTGGAAGCTCAGCAAACAGATCAACAACAACCTAGCCACCTGGCCGCAACTATTGCCGTGGAAAAATATTTCTCCTTTTGGAAGTACCAACACCTGGAATTATTATTTTCTATTTGCCACAAACTATTTCCAGCAGTATACAAAGCTAACTGCGCAACTCTGACTCCCTAAGGACGAGACAAAATGCTCCATAGACACAGTAACTCACGAACTGTTACCTGGTTGCTCCCCTTGAAAACGTACTGGCAGCTAACTGAAACGTGAATTACAGCCGCACGCCTGATCCACCGAGTGACTGCCGACTGCTAATGGCTCAACACGTCTAAATAAAAGAGGTCATTGTGATGTGTTAACAGCTTTTTATCAATTTCGGAGTGAGTTTGGGGGTTTTTCATAAAGTACAAGAAGCAAAAAATGAAAACAGCAGTCCCCAAACCCATTACCACTTGCAGTGATGCATTCACCGGTTTCCGCTACCACAAGGCAACTTTTTTGATAGTAACCGGTAAAGTCAGTTGCTCTTTGATCATTAAGATTTATTCTTGCCATGAAAACTAGTAGAAACGAAAAACGTGCTTGAGCTTTCCCGCTCAAATAATACTGCATTGATAAACAATGTAACAAGGACCAGCCACTTGTAAGAAACTGTTATTCCCGGAAAACAAAATTTTCCCTTATCACTCGACTACAAGGGCAAAACATAAACTGCCACACCAGTGGAAGTTCGTGCAATTAGACCACATGGAATAATTGCATTTCCTGCAAGCCATCCAGCAAAGTAACACCTTAACCAGTACGCATTAACAACGGAATTATATCTGATGAGTTTGAGTAGGCAGTTTATCAGCAGTGCAGATTCAGTCGGGGCTTTCAAGCCTTACATGAGACTTGGCTGAAGAGCCCTTAAATATGCCTACAAGCAGATAATGTTTTGTTATTATTGTCGGATGTATCTTGCTCATTCTTAGCTAACAGACCATGTAACGCGAATGCTGTCATTAAACTTTTATGCGTTTCTACACAACTGGTCTAGGCGTTTGTCTTCCACGGCTCTGAGTCGTGACGCAAAACTATAAAAATTTACCTGTCAAGTGCACGTCATACCTTAACCAGCGGTAGTAGCACTGTAGGCGTGTGTGCTCGCGCATATAAAATTAAGTTAAACAAGACAACGCTTACCTCCAATTACTCCCTCTTTGTAATGCCACCAGGTGTCCCAGGCCGCATTCCAAGAGGTCTCATGCCAGGAGGTGCCAAGGGAATTGCAGAAAACACCTGAAGAAAATGGTAAATGTCATTGAGCAGATGATCCACTATTCAAGAGGAAACACCTGTAAAATTTTGGGTATACGCTTGATGCAAAACATCCGCGTTGAAGTTTTCCCCAAAGTATGATACGAAGAAGCCCAATCAGGTTAGCTGACAGCCATTACATGAAATTCGCAATACCGTGTGATGTAAACAAACAGTACCCGTTGCAAAAGCTTCCATGATATTTCTGCAGTCCAAACTCAACCGTAATTAGACTAACAGGATAAACCACTTGAAAGTAGCCAAGTCCATCTAAACTGGTTGTTATTCTTGAGAGAAAAAGTCTGATAATTCAAAAGTTACTTAATGATTTAGCTACCAGACTGACAAGTAAAACGTTTCACTTGCTCAAATCCAGAGGCTGCTTGTCTAAGGCAACCTCGTGATCCTGCAAACCACAATATAGACAAGTAAAGTAAGTGTAACGTGATGTGTCATTCAAAGCTTAATTTAGGCACACTACCTAGCGTGACACCTGTTGTACGACTGACATTCAGGCAGAAGCCATAGATTCGTTGCTTTTTTATGGAACATTTCTCTTGTCTGTTTAAATGCCAATTGCCTCAAAAATTACTATTGTTACTAATATTTAGGATGCACTATTAGGAAGTAAAACCCACTTAGAAACGCTCTTCAATAGTGCGAGGGTAACTGACTGGCCGGACCCAGTTCGTTTTAAGGATGATTAGCGAGAATACATTGTAGGCGTTGAAGCGTGATCTACCTGCTCCCGTGTCCTTATCAGCTTAAGAAAATAAATTTTATGTCAAAGTTACCGGCGGAAAGTTTTGAACGCTAACTCTGAGGTAGTTCGCCAAATGTCACAACAAAGCCCTGTAGAACATGAAAGAAAGTCAAACTTTCGTGCCTCCATAATCGTGATCTCAAAAGGTTGACCTCAAAAGGGTATGATTGTCTAGCTTAAAATACCATGATGCCGTTAAGCCTGCAGTGAAATTAGAGTTACGAGAACCAACTGATCTTGAAGATAACATTTAATTTAGTTCCCAGTTAGCTAACCTCAGCGGAAAATGTGTACACATTACAAAGTTGTTCACATAGTGCATAAAAAATATCCTAAAGTGCACACTGTAGATATCAATAAACCTATACTAAGTAACAATTATAAAGTAAAAAAATATTTTCAATCATTGGCCAGTTTAATCGATCAAGTGACCACCTAGATGTGCTGTATCGTGTCGTGGATGCAATTCTTGTCCTAGATGTTTGCATTCTGTTGCAGGTGTTGTGCACTTTTGCTCCGCATAAGAGGTAAGTAACCTCTTCGCTTTATTTCTTATGAAACAAACCCATGACCAAAACATCCCCCTCTAACGATAAGCAAGATTCCATTGGAGCCAGTAGTTACAAGTGATTTTTTTAGGAAAAAACGCCTATCAATGAACTAGGATTTAGTAACTCAGGGATATTTGCGTATACCTTATGGTTCAAAAAGCCCTTGGAAAGTTTTGGCCATTTGTGCCCCTCGAAAAAGGTTCATATACCTTAAGCTTTAAATGTATCGGCTTTCCACTGACGGAGGAAATAAGGAGACCCACCGTTCTTAACCCACAGGCCAACTGATAGCGGACTAATCGGTTTTTTCTGGGTCAATAACAAGACTACCTCTGTCTAGATACGCTTATTTGAACATAGATATATCCTATCTAGTTGTAAGATCCAGCATGCCTAGTGAGAACCACGCCTACATTGTTATTAACAGTCATTATTTGATCCCACCATATCACTATGAGGACAGAATAATTTCCGGATTTTTATTTTAAGATCGTCACATTCACTGTTCAGTTAATCACAGTCATCATTCGGATAAATTTAGGGGTTTTCTACAAGCTGTCAGGCCGAAAATAACAACTTGAGATGGATCTGCTCAACAGTGTACTGTAAATTTTTCCAGAACGTTGGGGTGCTCGATTATGGCGATTGCTAACTGTTTGTTGCAGATGTATACTTACCTATCAGGCCGTTCTGCCAGTTCTGTTAAATCACCTGGTTGCATGAACCTATTCTTGCTGACGGTCAGTTAGATAAAATGCTAATCTGCAACGCAAGTGAAGTCCCTTGGTGCATAATGTTAGTTCCCGAGTTGTCAATCCGAAAGCGGATATGCCTCATCGCTAAATCAACATCCGTCAACGTATTGCCCGAGGAAACAATTTGTTTGCTCTGACAATACGCAACAGGTTTTGTAAAAAACATCCAAACGTTCTCCTAGTTTTCTGACAATCTTTGGCCAATAATCACACACTTATGGCAATGGCCATTTCTGCCTGGATTGTCGTTGTGAGTAATAGCATATCTGGAATTTATTCGCTTCAACTCTATCTGTTTGAGGCTAAGAAAAATTGATTGTATCCTTTCGCGTGCCAAAAACGAAACAACCGCTATACGCATCAATGTGCTCTTTTATTGTCACTTCAAAGAAGGTTTGAACCGATATCTGTAACTGTCTTAGCAACCAAAGTTCAGCTGTCTTGTGAGAGCCAAACGTTTGTGAACTGTCAATATGGACAATCTGTACGTCCAATCGAATGACGGTGATTTAATGTGCATGTTCCTTACTGTTTCAGAAGAGTAAAATGGCATATTTTGAACCACGGCACACAACTTTACTTCACATAATCCAATTACGTTTTTCTGGCTGTAGGCTGACAGTCAGAACTTTCAAATAAAATAAAGCGTCCATGTCTCGACAAAGAGATTAATCAAATTTCATTGGTAAATTGCACTGTCTCTAAACTTGGATTAACGCAAAACCATAGTCGGATTCAGAGACGTCGTTGTTCATCTGTATTCATTATAATAGGGAGAGCTGCACCACCTTCCCGGAGGCAAAAATGGTTGTGATAAAGCCGGATTTATGTTCCCGAAAGATGACACGAAATTAGCAGATATGTCTGCCTTAACCATAACTGGTATGTACAGCATGAATTTAAGGCAAACTTCTGAAGAGTTAACTTTTCCAACTCAGCTATAAATGTAGACAAGGCCCTGCTGCCCTATTGCAAGCCAGAAATTGTCTTAAGATTATTCATTTTAGGAATCCACATCTCAACGCCCAACTACCCAAACCCCGTTACTATCCACGTATTTAATACTTCCTTTGTTCACATGAGGCAAACTATGTGCTAAAAGCCATCAGATGCATGGATGAACTGGAGGGTAAACACCAAACAACTTTGATCTGCACAGTACTGCTGAGCGTAAGATAAGGGTTTTCAATGTGGTTTATACTGGTCATGAATACGATACTGAAAAGAGCTTCCCGTTGAATTCCCCAGCCGTTCAGATATTCTCCACTCACTTGTACCACGCGAGAGTTTGTTGAGAAGGCAGTCCAACCATAAATGCTTCCATAAACTGTATAGCAACTGCAAGCGCTATCGCCAGCTAGATATACGTGTTGTTGAGCTGAAAAATCATGCTGCTTTCTAGACTTGTAGCCGCGAAAACATTTATTAAAAATTTATTTATCAGGATACGGGATGAGTACTACATGTATGACAATTTACTAGGGAGGAAAATTCTGCGGCAAGAGTCTGTCCCCGCCGATTGAAATTTTCTAAACTAGCTTGACCCCTAGCCTTTGAAAACAAATGAGTGACAAATATGTAGGCATTTGAGATACGTTACTGTATGGTTCAGTCAGTGACAGCCCATCAGTGACAGACCATGTAAAGTAGTTTAGGTGCATTTCAGCTAGCAGATACACCACAATGCCAGCTGATTGGATAGTGACTGTTCACCAACTCTCCTGAACGCCATGAAAAAAATATTGGTGTCATATTGCTTGCAAAAGCATGAACTTAGCACCCTTCCTCTTTCGAAGTTAATTCAGTGGTGGCTAAACACCTGTTAACCAATGCTTACCACCATATTTAGTGAAATGGACTGTTTCAACATGTTTTGTTCGTTCACCTGACCCGTGCAAGCTAAGTATGAGCAACCTAGCTCAACGATAGGTTCAATACCTAACTCTGGGGGGGGAGAACAAAACAGTTTTCACTATACCGCAAACAATTCTCAACCTGTCTTTTTTTGCGCAAAAGTAGGTGAAAATAAAAACAATCATCATATGAATCCCGGCGAATCCGGTAGTATGGAAATTTTGGCAGAACAATCAATTTTTCCTCCATAATTAACTTCTAGCCATTACACGCAACAACTTCGGAAAAAGCATAGTCGTTCGCATTGGTAAGCAGAGGTTTTCCGCAAGTCTTTTGTTGGTGAAAGCTCGTAACTTCATTCAAGCAGATTCTTGACAGAAATATTACTCGCCCCACTAAAAGAGTCATAAGGTAAAAATAGCATAGTCTGTACATGGGCTCGTTGCAGAAGTACGCTTATTTATCTTTTGGCTTCGCACTACGCTTCTAGAATCAGTCTCTTAGGCTACCCTGGACCCCATGTCCTGATAACCGAGTGCTTCCCGTTGATTTCTTATTTCCGATCAAGTATGTAAACGATGACTTTTCCATCTGTACACCGCAGTATGCCAACCGTTTGCTTGCCGTCTAGTGTTAAACTACTTTGGTTCAGTGCATAAATTTTACTTAAATAGGTTTCCATATAGGCCACACATTGTTGTCTGCATAAACCCAATATGTTTATCACTAAGATAGATGTTCCTCCTAACTCAAAGGCTACCTCTGACTTTGTGCTTCCTCTCTGGCGACACCGAAGAATTATGTGGTAAGACATTTTACATTGAAACACCAGTCGCCTAGGTAGAGAAACGTGCCCTTGTGGTTTATTCATACTATCAGCTATAGTTATGATGAGACATTTCAATAATTGAAACATAGCCAATTCTCCAATTACCCGCATGGATAGCTGGGCTATATATATTGTAGCATGTGGATCACACCTCCAAAACTTGGTTTCTTACTATTCTCATTTTCGTGAAATCATCCGGTTTAGGTCCTTTTTAAGACGAAGAATTAGAAATTACAGCACTTGAGATTCGGTTCGTCATTTTTTTGTACTCTCCCTTTGTAACTTTATTTTCCACTCTAACTGTAATTCAATCAAGTTGTCCGAAGAAAACAAACTATCTATCGTGTCAATGATGTGGCCTGTCGACTCCTTTTCATATTGATATGTAAATAATCTCTCAATTGCGTTTCAGACTGTTGTCAGTAGCGTAACTAGGTTAAGCCTCCAGAATAAAATGTCAGGCAACGCCTCGTGGAATCCCAAATGTCGAACGACCCGACATCTCCCCCATTGTTAAGGCTAACTGACACTAGTCCCTTTATCTCCTGTCTACTTTGGTGTATTCACTGTATTTAGTTTCACGTTCAAATGTTCAATGATATTCTTGTTGTAATAATTCTGGTCTCACACGAATCCACTACAGTTATAACCAAATTTGTTTTCCATTATCACTTTGTAAGCTGCTGTCCACTGAGGCAAAACAGACTTCCTAGAATTAACTCACTTCTAGACAAATAACCTGCTGTTTACTGAATAACATTAAATAATGGGTATGGGAATTCAATCTCCTCATCAACTGTTTTCAAAATCCCTACGGAATGAAAACGCTGGCCATCCTGTTGTAGATGATCGAAAAACCCTCAGAAGTTTTTACTAGAGGAATCAATTCATGTTCACAGCAAACTGCCATATTATGTCTAAAGAAATAAAACCCTATAAACTCTATGAATTCACCTTACATGCAACTGGTTAATCAGGAAAGGATAAGAGGTGGAGTACAGCAAAGACATCCACATTCTCATACAAAAGAATGTTTATCAGCGACGAGAAAGTTAAACTTATTTGACGTGATTAGCACTTCTTTTGGGCAGATCCCTGTACTACCCAAGTATTTGTTTTCACATTCAATCCACAGTAGTTCCACTGTCCTAATGAGGTAGTAGATAATCTTTCAGCCGCACCACCCCTTCAGTGCTTGGCTACCATTCCACCCGAAACAAACACGAGGGTCGAGATACTGCCAGGTTGCCTAAACTTAGACAGGAACAGTCAAGATGTAGAGGTTCGGTTCGAATCACGAAACTTTCCATTTCTAAGTTCGCACCCTAACCATTGAGCTTTCTGGGGCACAGTTTTGTTCCTTTTGATCGGAGGCAGTGCAATCAAATCTTAGTTTTATGAGAGGATGAATTTTCACAAGTGAAATGTTTCAAATTAACTATTATAGTTAATACATATTTATGCTTATGTCCATTTATTGTGTGTACTTGATCCGATCTTCAGTATCCTCTTGCTGTCGGCAGTTTACCTTATAGGCTAACAGTAACCTAAATATCTAGTTTTTTTAGCACTGATTGCGTGAAGCAAGCACAGAAAAGCTTCTGTTGTAGTTCTAAATTCAGTTAGTTGTTAGTCGTCATTTATCTCTTCATTTTCGTTTCAGCCTCATCACTGATCAAAGGAAATTATCTGTAGTAACGTAGTTAGTGTGAATTCCCCGATAAACCAATGCTGCCTTACTTTCTATTGTAAACCCTTATAATGGAGCCTAGTCTAATAGTACGGCAATTGGCTTTCATTTCGTGATCATGTACGCCATCGAAGTGTGCAGTTTGGACGCTAAACTGTATGAACCGGTAACTGAACCACGATAAGTTTGGAACTTTTTGCGCTTGGATTATCAGAATACCCCACATGTATTTATCTCAACAAAAAACACTCATCAGTGGTCAGTTGGAAGGTGAATTTGTCCATTCATATTGAAGGAGTTTCAAACGGAACTTGCTTAAACTAAGCCCTTATAAAACACTATAAACTTGCACTATGTCAGAATGCTGAAGCCTTCAAGAACAAAACCATCTACTCTGCCTTACCAGTGCGGTTTAAGAGTGCACCAACTCAGACCCAAATGCTTTACGAGTACAGACTCACAAAACAACATGCAAAAGGCCTCGTGGCTTTAATATTTTTCTAGCAGCCAAAAATCGGTCGAGCATTATCTCATGACCCCTCCTCTACTGAGCTTGAGGGAGTAGCTGGGCTCCTAATAGTTTGAACCGTCTGTTCATTAGTGACTAGACCAACTACCGTTGTGCTTCAGGGTCAGCTTATAACTTATACACACAAGTCACAAGACCATTTTGCATGGAACGTAAAGTTGTCTAGCTCACCAAACAAGACCAGAAAGTTATACGGGAGCTATCCAGTGGTATAAAAAGTTGACTTGTGAACATCTAGGCTCATCACAGCTAAACACAAGTCAATCGCCCTTCAAAATAGTGTTTGCCTTTCCCGATTTCTGGTTCCTGTTTGGAAAGAGTAGGGGCAGAAGACGCTGACAGAACATTTTCAGCCCCCTCTGATGGTTTGACATTTCACCTATCAGCTCAACAATAAGATTGGTGAGACCATATCATCTTTGAAAGCGGAGTTGTGATTAGTCCCAGCTACTGACCAACTTAAATCTGGAATCAATGTTCAGGCACGCTGTGGGCGAGCAATTATCAACTCACTGACACTTAAGCCAATGGAAATTGTCACTAAGTTTAAGAAGTTCTGTATGGGACACGTCAACAAAACTTTTGAACGATTTAAACCCTCAGAAGACTAATGAATCCATCAATCAGTACATCTTGGCACTGAAAGAAATTGTAAAATTGTGTAACTTCTGCGAATGCATGAGAAGCAGTCTGATAGTGGATACAATGGCCGTCTGAATCCGAAATGAGTGTATCACTAAGAGGCTGTTAAGATAGCGCCAACTGGCTTTGAACCAACGTATCACTATATGCCGGAGTGAGACAGGCGCTTTGTCATGACATGTTTGACTCCCTGTTCGGAAATATAGGTTGTTGAATCGAAGGGTACTGACAGCTGCAGTGCCCGCAGAACAACGTACATGAAAATCAAAGAAGAATGTCCAGCTTGGGTAAAGAAGTGTCCCAAGTGCCAAAAATGAGTCACATAGACAGACAATACTGTTCTGTGGCTGTGAAAACGTTGGGGCCTAGTGGACTGAAATAGTTTTGCCAATTTAAATTCAGAGACAGCGCATATGTAAAAACAATATGTGCACAGAACTTTTTATTCATGAAAGACGATGAAAATTTCAGATTAACACCGAAGCTGTTGACGTCATTCCAGAAGGGATTGATATGGCAGTGTCAAAGACCTCCTTGGCATGACCCGGGAAATATTTTACTGGCAAGTTATTGCTAGACAAATACAGGGATATGTAATGCGATGTGAAATACACCGAGCACATGACCGAAAGCAGTCGACGGAGCCTTTACGCGAGGTGTTAACTCTGTCCTGACAAATAGTTGCGGGAAAGCCGCTTGTGAATTTTCACAAGCAATACTTAGTGTAATTAGCCTACTTAAGTGGCCACTTTCTAGTTAAGTCGCTGACAAATGTCAATACACGAACCGCCATCCATCAGATGGGTTCACAATTTGCCAGGCATGATATCTCACACTACTGTACCCATACGGCGAACTGCAGTTGTCAATTAAGCAGTTTCGAAAATTTAGTAGGGTCGGAGTTTGAGCATCGCACTAGCAGTCTGTGTCATAGACAGTCGGATGGCAAACAGCGTCAGTTCAGCAAATTTTAAAACAGCAAAGCATGTCACGTTTCTGGCTCGAGAAACACGACACGACCCATACCTGATGATAGTGGAGCAACGAAACACCCTACCAGCTTACATTGGACACGCCCCCCCCCCCCAAAAAAAAAAAAAGAAATTCGCAGAACGCCAGCAGTGCTACTCAGTGTGAGGGAGCCGTTCTTACTAAATTGTTGGGTAACCTGCTAAGGAGGCCAGTTCAGAAGAGATATGACGACCAGATTGTACGCCTACTTCCCAACCTGAGGGAAGGAGAAAAAGCATGGGTTGCAATTGCCCCCTGAAGACACAAAAACATAGAGAACAAGAGTGATAAACGCAGAGCGCGGGTACTGCTCATGCAGAGCCTACAACAATTTATAAGGCCTCATGGTCACCCAATAAATGTTCAACCTAGCTTCAAAGTCTGCCGACCGGTTACCTCTACTTCACAGTGTACAACTGAAATTCAACCTAAGCTAAGGTTATCTAGTCAGCAAACCTCATTTGTTTTAGTCAGCAAAGCAGATAAACAAACTGCAGACAAACAAGGGTTGCCTGGCACAAAATGTTCATGAACCAATCAGGAGCGAACCAATCACAATCAGGCCGATTCGAACAGTCAACACAGGATTCGGAAAAGTGTCCAGGAAGAGTGCATTCACACCAATGAAAAAAGTGTTTTAGCTTGATAAAATGATGGTTTTAGGGAACGAACCAAGGCTTTTTTGATTAGTTCCCGGAGTTACGACAATGGCCTGTAATACGACGAATTTTAGTTGAAAATCCAAATGATTTAAATAAAAACAGTGCAAACTAAGCGAGAGATGGCTGATAAACTAAACAACAAACTCGCGCCTGTTGACGAATTCTGCCTAGAGCTCCCTCTCAGTAGATCGATTTCTTCGACCCTATTGTCCAGCTTTGGTAATACTCTATTTTCTTTGTGGATAGCCACCGCGAAATTTTTGCTTATTCCTCATGAAACATGGCTCAGTTAATCCGCTAATGGAAAATCACTTGCCCCAAAAGGTGCCTAGGAGTTGCCCCAAAGTCCGTCGAGGACAGTGCTAAACACGATTTCCCACTTAATATCCAAAATACAGTAAACGATAGAACTTTATAAAATGATTCCACGAAGTGCGATTGTTTCTAAGCCTGTCACTGCACACAATTCAGAGGACCACAGATCCACATGCTGATGTGCGGAACACAGTTTGAAAGAGTAAATCTTGGTACACCTTTAGTGAAACAGACGAAAAGCCGACGCTGAGATCACTTATACTGCCACTTTATTGCTTTATGTTTGATGCTTGATTTTCTCGGGCTATTGTTCATATGAAACACTAATTCCATGATCGGCAAAGTAGTTCGCATTTTATGAGTTTGTGCATTCGCCTCAATTGGCTGGAAGAGCTGTGCGCCTCAAATCAAAATGGCTGTAATATTGCCCGCTTGGATTTTTGTTGTCCGTGACACCGTTGGTACATTTGCCTGTGTTTGAGTAAACATCAAGGCATTCAGTTTGTGAATAAAATCGTGGAATGACAGTATAATCAAAGTACAACAAAAGCAAGCTTTGAAGAATTCGCGGAAAAATTAACACTTCCGAAAATAACGTCTGCCACATCAGTAAGGTTCAGTCTGTGGTTTGTTCGCAGACGTAGTGCATTTAGTCCAGCCAACAAAACTGAACGTCATCCTGTAGGTCAATTGATGAAACCAAGACTTTGAAGAACCAAGTATTCATTCGTCCAACTTCCGGCGGTATCCATGTTTCTGAAATTAATTGGAATATTTACCATGGTAAACCCATATGATTTCTAGACGTATAAATGCCACGGCGCGTAGTAATCATCTACATATTTCGCGCATCGCCTGCTTCATGAACAGGTTAACTGCAGCAGTGCGTGTCATACGAAAACACTCGTGCGTATATCTTGACCTTTTAAACCTGGGAGTAATTAAACTGTGGCAGCAGTTTAGCCGTAGTTGAGCGAAACTCTTTTAAAAACGTTTTAACACATCATGTATTCGGCAACCAATAAAAGTGTTCGCATTACAATTGATTACGCTCATTTACCGACAACCGATCTGTAGCTACACAGAGCATTCTACTGCGTTCTGGTTCAAACCAATTCTTTTTTTAACCAACCAAACCCACCCGACTAACACAATGGTGCTACTCAGCACTATTTTATCAGCGTAGTGAGACAATTTTATCATTCATCAAACCAGACAGCAGGAAACCGGGACTGAGTTGCTTTTGTTGATAGTCAAACGGATTCCCTCATCAAGTCAGACTCCCATAACATGACCGTCTCAAGCCTCAGAATCTAGTTAACAGTAAAACCCTTCTTTTTTGTTTATTACAAACAATAACAAACAATTGAAAGGACTGTCTTTTACTCAGGCAGATACTTTTGATTTTGAGTTGTTAAGTCAATGAAGATAGCTGAAATCTGTTTACCCAAGCACAGTTTTAAATGTGTTATGTGTTTTAAATGTGTTATGATCAAAATCAGGGCCAGTCAGTTGGATGAACATCAGACCTATTGGTGATCGTCCGGAATGTTAATGCTCGAACCTCCCACAATTCGTGTTAAAAATAAAAAATTCTGAGTTTATTTTCCACTGAACTTATCGTGCGCAAATGCTCCAGGGTTGTTTGACGGGCATAGTATTCAACCCTTTTTGCTTTATCATTCCTTTTCAAGATTTTCTCTGAAGAAAATTTGACTGCCCTTTCTGCAAAAACACTGTCTTAATGGGAGACAACCCAGTTATCTTTACTGGTAATGTGTATACAAAACTGGAAACTGCTTCCAGCGAGCGATACTGCCAACGTTTAAGGCCACTACCCATGTTGTAGTAACACTTGAGTGAAGGAAAAGTATCACTTGGCAATTAGACTTGGCATGGTACATTTCATCCGTGCGAACACTCTAGGCGGGCCTTATGGGTTGAAAGGAAGCGAACTGCGGACTTTGCCGTAAGCTTTACAAGATATTCCTTTAGTTTAACTGGTTGATGTAAAAACTCGAGCTGAAATATCGGTTTGCACTCTTGCTAAACACTGATCGCTTGCTTTTGCGAAAATCTTTACAGAGCGCAGAGTTTTTGCGAGTGAAGATGCTGGCATTTTGTGAATGAATGTGCCTAAAGGATACAAAGGCAGGAAAGATCTTTTTGTTCTCTGCATTTTAAATAATGAGGTGAGTATATGAACAATAACCTTCGGGTGGAGTGAGCCCTTAGGCTAGTAAAATCGAATACGGTGAACCAACCATGCAGATGGATTTTATGTAGCACAACATGAATTGAATGCAAAAGTGATCTGTTAAACTTGCAAACCTGTGTTGAAGCGTATCTGCTCAACTCGTCCATTTAAGGTGACTATAACTATCACGGCCCCTAAAGCTTCATCATAGAAGCAATTTTTGAAGGGTAGGTTCTGCGTTGGGTTGTTTGCCTGAGCAATTACAATATATATACTGATTATGCCCAGTAAAAAATCTTCATCACAATGCTAAAGTCACTGACACCTGAGAAGAGCTTTGCTGCAAGGTTAGAGACATGAAGATACCGGAGGGGAATTTAGTTTTCGTAAAGTTTATCAACCTCAAGGACCAAAACACTTCGATACGGAACATTGTGACGTTTCTCAGTTAGCTCTCATTGGGACTAATTTGGTGTTTGTCAATTTTAAGTATGGGTAGTTGTTCAAAACAATGAAAGGCACATTGTGCAGTGGACTGTTTAAGACAGATGGACTGATTTTTGGTGCGACTACAAAACAGTCGTTTGGTAACCATCATTGGATGTCATCATTATCATCATCAGCTGTAAAAACCGCGCACTTGCCGTACAGTGGTTCTAGATGCCACAGTTCCACCGATGACCTGTATCCTAAACTCACACCTCTAAACCTGTACAAAGACCAAGCTGTTGTCCTAATTGTTTTCATACCCATAAGCAGGCAAACACTATGACAGCAGATAGCAAATCTTTACCTAGTTGAATTTGCTGACAAACAAATTCAGCAAACGAACTTGACTAACCGTAAACAATAATGATACTCAACACATGGTTGATAAACTTTTCACTACCAGTATCCTGCTAGTGATGCCTTCCATTTAAGGTTTTCAATTTTACATGCTTCGTTGTGTTGTGTACCTAATCACTTCTGCATTTCTTACACGTCTACCTTGTTTGCAATATTCAAGCACGCCCCGTTTCAAGCGAGTCAATGCAGGCTTAAAATTCCATTAGCCTTAAACCATCAATCAAGGAAATTCAATCAATGACATTTTGGGTACTATTTTCTGATGGCTTCTATTACTGGAGACTTCAGCAGACGCGTGTTGTAATTCAGTCCATGACTTGATTGTATTTTTAAAAATGAACCCAAGTGGTATGGATAATAGTTAAAAGTATGTGCAAATTTCTAGAAACCGCAAGTTACGCAAATTCATTTGCAAGGAACGTCAGTGGTTTATTTGGCACTCAGACTTCCAAATGACCACAATTTCAAATTCAGGCACAGCAAGTCTTCACTGCAGTCAATCCGCACAAGTTGATTCAGATCACGCCGACGTTCAACTTCAGATCCCGTAAAATACTCCAGATAAACCTACTTGATGTTTTGGAACCACAATCCAGCCGCGTAACTTTCCGAAAGCAGTGTTTTTAACCATATCAAACCCACATTGAAAGAGAAAACCGTTACTATGGGAAATCGCATTTCGAGAGTGGATGATGTTTCACAAGCGTTATTCAAGGTCTTTGGTTCATATTTTCCGCGGACATCTACCATGAATACCTGCTATGGACACCTACCGGCTTTAACTCCCCATTTCAAAGCGATTCTCACAGATAATAACACTACCTTGACCAGATAAACGTCCCATAACCCCAAGTAGCTTACAGACGCAGCGCTGAAATTGACGGAAATGTTGAACAAGTGCTGCTGTCTCTTGATATGCTTTAACCTGGGTTACTGTTCTAATCGATTTTAGTTGATTCAAACTATTCAAAATGCATTGCCGGAAGACGGAAAATCACAAATGTATTTTTTTGCTTACGCTGTGCTCTAAGCCCCTACAGGTTATTACGGTTTACTGAACCTTCTTATCATAAAAGTAGTCACGTTTGGTTGACAAGACTTGCTACTGAAAGGTTTACGCAGCCCCTGTATTATTGATGGTTGATATCAACGGAATGCAGCAATAGTTTAAATGACTTCGATAGGCAATCCGTGCAACTGTGGTAAATCAGCTTTCGTACACATATTAAAACATAGTCGAATTTTAAGATAAACGTTAGTGTTTCTTGGCCAGCGAGGCATTTCCGCCAACTATATCTCTACTTAGTTATTAATGAACATCCACACAGCAGGGCGAGCTTCTTCCCCTCCCGGTTCCTCTTGCTCATATACGATGGCTTTGCAAGTTTACGACTACAAATCCCAACTTTTGCATGTTGCGATAGCCTAAAAATATGGGGACAAAGAAGCTCGACGAAAAGTAATCTGCTGTTTGTGTTGCTTAGTGCAAAGAATTCCATCCGGTCACCATTGTCAACTAAAAATTACGCGTGAATTTCCGCCTGCCACAAAAGGTATTCGTTTGCGAAACTGATCAACTGCAGTGCCATCTATTCGTTGCGTGATGTGCACCCGAACGAGACGGAAACAAAGGGTACGAAAGCAGGGCCATCGCACTAGACGTGTGTATGTGTTTGTGTGTTTATATTTGTATGTGCGCGGTAAATCGTGCTTGAGCGAGCGCGTGTGAAGCTGTAAGCGTGTGAATTGCTTTAGGAGGAGCTTTTTTCAGACGTGTTTGACTGATTTTGGCTCCAAACTAGCCAAGAAAATCTTGTCCAACCGTCAGCTAGCTTCCGACTGTAAGAGTAGTTTCCACCAGTCTAGTAGAGGTCAATGTGTGCAACATTCAGTATTTGTTGAGCAGCCTGGTTGAGAATAACTGGTTTTATCGCCTAACTGAAGTCAAAGAAAACGATGCGATTAAATGTAGTACAAATAACAACAATTGAAGTAAGACTATTAGCGCTTTACCATGCTGAAAGCGATTAGCATCCCTATTGCGCACAACTTAATCAGTACTTTGACCCTGTATTTTTTAATTATGACCGTTTTATTTTTCGCTGGGGATAATTTGCTGTTTTTATGCCAAGATTTGCTTGAAACTGTGATAGGTAAGAATATGGTAGCATTTTCAACGTGTTTCCCTAAATACGCCTTCCAGTAAGGGAAACACGAGCTTTATCCTTGGAGCGAGGGATAAAATATCAAGCCCCACCCCCAGAATAGATCGGACAATTCACACAACTGAGTGTATTAGTCAAAAAAGTCCAATTTAGGTTCAAGAAAACACAGCGTTGACGAAAACTCGGGAACTGTGCCTACCTGATGAGCTCCAAGAAGAGCGAAACCTGTCACAGGCTGCCGAAGAGTTTTCAGCAACCTTGTGTGTAGTTTCCTTTATGAAAATATACTACGATATCTCGAATGTCGTATAAACTGAAACATGAGACAGCCTTTGTGCAACGCATTCAGTTGAAGAATATCATAAACGAGATATTCAGTTGAGTCTCCCGTGAAGACCAAATTGATTTGCAATTGGGTATATTTATCGAGACTGGAAACTCCTTCGCAATTTTGAACTAAAGACTCCAAAACTAAAACCGTCTTTTCCGCTAAACCAGAAATGCCAACGTTGTTTTGGCATTGCGACCAAACTTCGTTTAGCAAAGGTGAGCCAAAACGATAAGAATCCGAGTTTAATTCTACTAGTTACCTCAGACGAACAATTCTGGTACTGTGTGATGTACAAAAAGGTGGTCCATGGCTTGTATACAGTAAAGCAAACCATGAGGTGTACCGTAGAGCGTGACCTCAACAGCAATCAATCGCCAAAAACACAATAAAACATCTCAGGTTCAACTTAATACAGTTAATCTAATACTAAGATGCGGCTTAGTAGGGAAAGAAGCAACTCCATTTTGCCCACAAATAACGGAACGCCAAATTTAACCCAATAAATTTCGAGATGGATTCTTTCTGTTGTTGATCACGGCGGGCAAACGAACGGCGTTAACAAACACAGACGCTTTTAGGGCTGCAACTCCATTTTTGTGCCGGTTTCCTCTAGTGATTTCACAAGGTTCAACTCTATATTAAATAGCAGTTAGGCTTATTTTACCTGAATATATGCGTACTTCTGAACACCACCTGAGAATTGTACGCTATACGTAGGGACTGCTGTTTGATGGGCTACGGGCTTTTCAACCCCAGAACAAAAGCATAACAGATGGGTTCTATTTTAAACGTTCATTTTTTGGCTACATTTGAGAATGAGAGTTTGGGACTTATTTCATGGGAGGAAAAAGTAGTCGTACAGAAGAAGAAATCTACAACATCCAATTAGGAAGGACGAATGGCTGTCCATTTTGCCTGAGTGGCAGCTCTCATGAGTGGTACCTGGAATCACGGTTGTAAACAAAAATAAAACAGGTAAGTGGTCACCTGGAGAAGTGGATGAGATGAATTACAGTCCGTGATTCATGGGTAAATGGATGGCCAGCGCTTCGCAAGTTCCATGACATTAATGCTACGTTTATGCTACGTGGGATAAAAATATAACCGTGCACTGACTCTGACCTGTGCAGATTTATCAGTATTCACAAATAGAGTGGTAGAAATGTTTGTAACCTATTAGAAATCATAACTAACTAAAAAGTCAGCATGATTTGAGGCTCCCTCTGGCTAGCAAATTAAATATGCCTTGAAAAGTGTATAATTCATTCATTTGATCTTTTCAACAGTTTTGAGTACTTAACAATGTTTCAACTGCATTTTAGCACACCTAAATATTGTGCATTATCAGTTGTACTGGAAACTTCAGTGTGAGCTTCCCAAGATCCTAAATCAATGTATGGTATTGAGAATTTCGGTGTGATAATGTAGGAGCCAC
Organism: Opisthorchis felineus; assembly: GCA_004794785.1. Lineage (NCBI taxonomy): Eukaryota > Metazoa > Platyhelminthes > Trematoda > Opisthorchiida > Opisthorchiidae > Opisthorchis > Opisthorchis felineus. The sequence goes on along the minus strand of SJOL01009403.1, from coordinate 461,394 downwards.
CGCCCGAATTTCCGATAGAAGAACCAATCTACGTAAGCCGAATAGATCCTTCAAGGTTTTCTTTCGGATAATGAAGCAGATGAACCAGTTTTAGGCCTCGGATCCGGAGATATCGGCTTATCATCGCAGCGGAAGCTATAGATAAACACTCATTACGGACAGCTAAAATTACAGTACAATACATGCAGTGTACTGCAATGCAATTTAGTGCGATACATCATTCCAATATAGTAAAATAATTTGGAACAACGCATGTCACAATTGCAATATACTGTACATTGTACTTATTGTGTATAATATATATATACTACATAAGATGTTGTATATATTGTAATATACATTAGTCTCTCCCAATGTCCAATACCATACTATTCCTTGACCATTATTACGCATTATCACATTACAATGTGTGCTGTACCACATCGCATTACACTATAATGCACAACACTATGCTAGTCCAGCACTATGCTGGACTATACCGTACTGTACTATGCCAGGCCACACCATTACAAACAATGAATACTTTGCAATACACGTCAATACTGTAATAAACAGCGAATGCCTTTAAGTTATACCTAGTACACCTATCTTATTAAGGCCAACTTCTTTTGGATTAAGCATCAAATCACATAATAAATACCCCCGAAAAAACACAGCACATCAGACTGCACTAGCAGCAATACGGGTTTCAGCGGGATTGTGATCACGAATATCCAAATTGGTGGTGCTTATTAGTGCTTTTTTTACTTTTTCCGTAAAGTACTGTCCTGACACTTATGGAATTAGCATAATTATCTAAGCCGTCATCCAAACGAAGAAATGAACAGCGCAAAAAAAGTGCTTCATGAAATCCGCTTTCGTTTCCTTACTACCTCCAGCTGTGATCGTCCTGAACCTGCATGATACCAGCAATGGCCTCTGCGTGCATGTGGGATAATGACAGTTTTTAAATTGCGCCAGAGTCAGTACTTAATAGCTTTTGACGAATAACTATGTATGGGAGACTGACGTATTATTCGCGCGTTTAGCTCCATATGGGATAACGTGCAATGTTGAATGATACAATTCAAGCACGCACACTGCCACTAGTTGAGAGTTTCCAACTGGAACAGCAAAACTTGCTGAATTTTTGAACACCGCTTTGAGGTCGTATTTAATGTGCTGAACATAACAGGATATGTGGTTGTGAAATAAAGCCTTCAGCATTAGTTTTGTCAGTGCTGAATCTTTAAAATATTTGAGGCGCAGGTTGTCTGGTATGACAAGTTTAATCTGACTCTTCAGTGAAAAGGTTCAAAGGCGTATTAGATCAGACATTTTGAGTCTCTGTACAAACGTTCTACCAATATCCATTCGTATACCAATTTTAAATAAGTTTTGTTCATTTTGGAGAATCTTGCACACTGTGGTTCATAAATGGCGAAATCTGAGCCGATCCGCCTTCAGAATTACGGTCCTTCAGTGTTCTCTCTGTTTCAGCTAAACGTTACAACGCCGGCTAAAGTAGGACTTCTCGTATAGCATAACCACACTTATCAGCTACGTGTAAGTGCAGTTGCATGCATGGCACGTTCGGGTGGAATATTTCGATTTCGCGAGAAAATGTATCTAGTGCACATTATTACGTGAGGCCTTTGGATGAAAAGTTTATATTGCCCGGTACTGCCCCTGGTGCATACGATCCTGAAAGGTAGCTCAATCTAAACTGGCTGATTATTCATTCGTGCAACCAACCGACAGAAATGTCCTGCTTTTAATTTGGGGTTAGAGAGCCGACGAGGTTTTAATGAAATTCAGCTAATGAATTAGATTCATCCACGTGGAACACGTAATGAACTCCCTTTGTTATTCACTAAGGACTATGACTTGAAGGTGCACACACGTTGTGCCATTATGGTGACCTTCAGCAACCACAAAAACAGAAAGATTTTTTTAACTTGAATTCTATCCATCAGTTTATTGGTCTTAAGTTTGTGCACTTCCCGAAACTAACTAATCACGGTAGAGTTTGTGGTCAGGTGGGTCTGGGCTTCTGGCACCCGCTACGAGTGGCCTGGTTGGCCAGAAAGCGGCAATTTGCACGAATCGATCGCCTTTACGTAACAAGTGAGTGTAGTCCGATCATTTTTCGCCTGCGGGGAATAAAAATGTGGTGTACCACTTTGACCCATTTTTCCATTTGTGCAAGTTGGCTCGTTGTGTTATCTGTTGTATCTCTCTGGGGACCAAGTGAAGAGACCACAAAGACATTTATTTTAGCTGGTCTAAAATACAAATAGAGAATGCACTAAGTCATAATTGATCACATGTGGGATGTGACCCCGCTTGAGGACCACTGCCCTAGAAGAGCGCGATTGCGTACAAAAGAAAATACAAACCGAATGCGGCTATTTTCTTTTAAACTGCATATCAATGCATACCACTTTTTACGGGATACTACCACACCTGCCCGGATGAAAATTACCATAATCACTCGGTTTTCAGGGGGACCGTTTAGCAAGAATCTATAGCACAGCATATCTTGATCACATACTCGTCTTGCTTCAGACATATCACTACTCAGTGATTAATTTTGATGCGTCCATTGAATACTCTTTCGAAGATCACGCAGGAGACCATTCTTTAGACAGATGTATTCCTCTTTCAAATATGTTCAAAAAATCTCATTAATTTTTCACCCATTCTAAAAGTAGTGATATTGCGTCACTAGAATCCTCTTGACTATCCGTTCGTTGATGCATCACCACACTTTGTAGGACGTACACCACTAGTACAACACGGGCACCTGTTTCTCCGGGCCTATCTCGCTTCACCTTTACTGACTTGCACGAGGTGTATTTGCAACGCTTCAACTCTTAAAACTGGTGGCACTAAACTAAACTCAATAATCACCTTCTACAGGAAAACTCAAAACTTTCCAGTTGTTAGTGGCAACCATACACCAATCCAGTGATCTGGATGGAGTTCATCGGCCAAGCTCAATTACGTTAACTGTAACGTGAATATTCTTGCTCTTCTGCAAAGAAGGCATGGTGGGACAGGTGCAAGTGGCTTAAAACGTAATGGCTGCTGTTACCGGCAGACACAGCGGAGCTTGAGCATATAGCTACATCTTTTGTATGCCACGAAAGGTCACGTAGGTACCACTGTGAAATATCGAACATGTATGCAAGAATGGCATATCGAGCGCAGTTCATCAAGCAGTTTACTAAGGTAGCCAACCACGAATTTAACATTCCACCGCCAATTCGTCTGTGGTGGTCTATTCTGTGAAAGCATTATAAAGTTGAATGATATTTTGATGTTCCAGCAAAACCTTGACATGTCTTTTTTCGTATCAGGCTTGCCTAAGGCCAGTACAAGAATCTCGTTGCCCGGATTTGACACTATCAGGTTCACTATCAACATCCACATTACCTTTGTCCGTAAAATAAAACGATCACTGTGAAGCAGATTTCCTGTGTTTAGCTGCTATACTGGATGCGATGTCTCCTAGATGGAATGTTTCTGTAAGTGGCAGAGATTTTCCCGTCTCTGGCTTACATAGAACAAACGGAAACGTAGTGTATCAAATAGATTTCATATGTTATGAACGTCAGTCGTTCCATCCTCACTGCTATCCAATAAGGTAATCAGTATGATAATGCCAATGATCGAACATGTTGGGAGTTGTGTGCATCACCATAAGCTCAACAACAAGTACGGGAAAATTGTAGGCTGTGCCTTCAAAGTGCTCCAAGTTGTGCTCCAAGGTCAGTGATACACAGAACAATTCTTAAAACCTATCGGCCAAAGTACAAGTCCATGACGTCCACTTTTTACCTACTCATGTATTCACACCTTTTTGCACCACTCCTTTGTCGGATAAGCAAGTGCATCAGAATGCCAAGATTGTGATCAGTATCAATCGACAAGATTTGTCATCAATGTCCCAGTAAGGTACTAAAATCAGAACGTGAATCTTCAATTGATGTAAATTGATACCGAATAACCATTACGCTACTTCATTCTTTTCTTGACAGAAAACCACCCATAAGCTCGCCAAAAACATTTCGACGACCCACGACCGGTTTTCCTAAACTAACAGCCCACCAGGCTGACGAAGCCAACCGTGAGATGTCAAACTATTATTATGAGCACAGTATCATCAAAAAACATACTACGACACCTCGAATATCTTACCAACTGAAACATGAGGTGGCCTGTGTGCAGCGTATCCAGCCAAAGAATATCATACATGAAATATTCGGCTAAAATATAGTTCAGATTCCCATTAAAAACAACTCATTCGCAAATGAGTGTCTCGCCGTTTCGTTTTGGTCTTCAAACGTTGGCAGGATCGGACAGTCATGAGCAGGTTTGGTCATAAGTTACAATGTTTGTTTCAGGACCAGAACACATGGTAGGTGGTTGTGAACTGTGTTGCAAGCAGATGGTTTCGCATAATCTGACAAGAAGTCCCTGATTGCACGAAGGGCGATCCAGCAAGGCCTACTGTCGAAAAACACATTCTCTTCCAGCATCATTGGAACTCGATTGTGAATTTATCAAAAAGTTATGTGAAAATAAAAGAATAAAGAAAAACGCCAACCTGTTATCTATTGCAGGTGATGACTGTGAGATTTCGTGGCTATTTGATTCGAGTGGATACGTACTGCGTCCTGCACGCCATCGTTGGTCTATGCACATGCACACACACGTTCGTACTACAGATGTGTTGTAAACTAATGCATAGCTCCGCACTCAAGTATTGCTTGGTAGCCATGATTGACGTTCGTTAAAATGCAATGAACCCACTTTCCCTCAATTCTGCAACACCCACTAGCCGATGTTCGTTGTTATTAGCTGGAAATGTCAACTCACCAAGGGGCATTCCGCGTTAGTTGTCTGTAATGTGTCAAATTTAGATTGTTGTAGTAGCCAGCCTACAAGTGGTTCATGAAGTTGTTCCATTTGGCCAACATATAGTCTGTGTTCATCTACCAGTTTCATGTAAGGGACCAGATATACTCCTCTGCGAACGTAGCCTCATAACGCAGAACTTTTGTCGATAAATACAAGTCAGTGTTACCTGCAAAACAAAATTGTACCCAGCTTTATATACCTGGAAATTTGCCTGGAGGTGATGCTTTAACGGCAAAGTTGCTGTTCATCGTATGTTTCCGGAAAATGAATTCTAAAAAGAGTGATTTATCACCAACCACGACGAACCCTATTTTCTTCCCATTCGCAACGCTTCCTTGAACACTATCCCACCTTGCATATATGATTTGTTTCTCAACGGAATTCTTCAAGGTCGGCTATATCAAAGGCATGTGAGAATGTTAGAACCTGTCATAGTTTGCAGGAAGACTTTACTACTTGTGACTGTTGCTTAGCAAAATGGGTTGTCAGACCAGTTTTTAGAAGACTACATTGGGAAACGTTTAGGAATCCCATGCATCCATTTTCCTCTTATACAGTTACTGAAAGCAAGAAGCATCTTAAGCGAACTTACTGAATTCATTCATTCAGCGCGTCTCACCAGCTATCCATTTAAGTTCGTAATCAAGATTAAACCAAGCCCACGTTTGGATTTTAAAAATGCATTAAATTCAGTGCAGTGGTGAGATCGTCAGACCCCAGATCAGGGCAGTTAAGATTTCAAGGGCTTAAGACGACGTAATACTGACCATACCAACCGAAGACGGGTAGGCGACAAATTTCAGTCGTTTGTACAAATTGGATTTGTGACGTCGAAACTCCGCTGCATCATAAGAGAGTTCTCCGCGGCTGTTTTTTAACAGTTTCTAACTTTAAAAAACTAATTTGTTCTCTTGTAATCTCGGAGGTAGCCAGCGCTTGCTCTGTGAGGGATTTCGAACAATCAAGTGCTGACTTCCTTGAGGCGAGCACAAAATCCGGGTGGATAATTTTTCATGCGTAATTGCAGAGTAGTTTCTACAGCTGGTACATTGGAAAGGGGAAACACAAGAGGGGATAAATAGACAGCATGGCTTGCCACGAGGTGATTTTTATTTACAGAAATTATCATGAAACCCCACCTTAGGAAACTCACTACCCCATGGTGTTTTCACAGCCGGTGTAACCTCTAGAGGCTCTCATTTCTACACTAAGTCTACCACTGTTGAAAGAGGGTACAGTGTGTCCGTGAAAACGTCATCAAAGCCTATCCGCAAAAACCAAAAACACACCCAAACTCTGTCTCTGAAATGGATGCTTGTTCAGCAACTTTCTTGGATGTTAAGCGGCCGTCAACTCTTACAGGCTACAGGTAGCAGTGCGCCCAGTTTTGAACCAACTATGTAACCAACAACCAAACCCTCTCTAAAAATTGGTCTTACGTAATTGGGGACAAATCATCCAAGGGTAGTAAATACCTCACAACCCCCAAAAACTGATAGGAATGAAGATCATTCTTTTGGCTAATCAACAACGACCTTTTTACCTTCAGTAATCAGACACAATGACTAGCGACCCAACAACCATACTGCAGACAGTCCAGCTCTTTCGGTCTACTAAGAACCCACCTCGAACAACAACCATGGTCAAGAAATACTGCTGCATATATCCTCCGCACAACTAGTCCCTGAATTACCTGCCGGAAACCCCATGAATAGAAAGTATCAGGCTCGGGAAAACAGAACCCAACCAAAACTGTGGGACACAACCATGCAGTCTATACGAACGGCTAACCCTAGCCAAAGGACGTGAGTGGAAAACTCAACTATATACAACTCAGCAATACCGCAAGGAATTTAGATTTGTCCAAAATCTTTTTGATATCAACAAGATTCTGGCAACTCAAGTCATCCCCATACTAGTCTCCTCTAACTTTGGAGTTGCCGGGAGCTGACCCCGAATAGTCACGTTTTCCTCTCCTTGTGTGTACGTCCTTGTCCGCAAACCATATTATGCAAACCAGAAAGCTCCCCTAAAAATCGCCTTTTTTTGTAGGCAACTATCCCAAAGCACAGAACTAAGGCGGACGCTAACGTTACAACCACTGGCCAAATTAACACAACAGGTCTACCAAAATAACTGCCTACCACCTACCACAATACTTATTCCCAGTCACATATCTCACTTCTCTATAGAGGCCCAAAGATTCAATGCAGACATTAGAAGCAAATAATTCTCCAGTAACACGTTTTCTGGGACTTCATTGGCGACGCAATATCTCCGACGCAGAACCAGTTACACTCAAATTGTCACTCGCCATTCGAGTGAGATCTGTGCAAAACTGGGTTGTTGAACCCTTGTTAATCTGCTAAGTTACATGTCGTAGCAAATACGTATCTCGCTGTAGAAAGTGGCAGTCCGTGTTTTGTAGCTTAACATTTGCCGAAAAGAAATTGTTCATTCCACCCATTATTCTTACATAAAACTAACTTATTTAATATTCTCTTTTTTATGAAAAACCTGCGTATTTTGACCCATCCACGCTTCATAGAAGTGCCATATTATCCACCTGTATTCTCCTGCGAACTATCTTGGATGACTATTTCTATCTGATCACCGGTGTGCTGCTTATATGAGTAACCAGTCTATTTATTGAGAAGTAAAATATTGTAGAATCTTGAAACCGTCTTGTCAAAAAAAGCTTTGGTGCCAGATTTACAAACCTACGATCCTGCATAGAGTACTAATGAATTCCAATTTAAAATCAGGTACAAAATCATGTGTTCTACGAAGCATTCCTAATCCAATTTAACTTTGCACCGGAATTTTAACCCGTCTAAAACGTAACACAAGTGGTTTCTGAGGACAGGACTAACAACTCTCGTATCCCAGTGAAGAATAATGGAATGAATCAGTTTTCTATTTTTGGTAATATGCGTGAATTGGTCTGGCGAATCACATAGTTGACCAAATGCCGCAAGTTTTGTGGCCACATAGACAGAGTTCAAGTTTCCTGTGTTGGCAGTTTTTCAGTTTTCAAAAACACTTTCCACCTTGAAGTTCACTTACAGTCACCTGAGTGTGCGATTTGGTACGCCTAACTCCGTGATGTCAAGTCTGAGGTCACTTGTTAGCGAGCCGGATGGACGCAAAGCACAGAAAAGTCAACCATTTTATTTGGCTAGGACGCACTGAATTGTTCAATTTATCTTTGCTTGTGGAGCAGTCAACCAATAATGCTTTTGGCGGATGATTAATCGCATCTTACACGGGGGAAAGTTAATGTTACGTAACTTAGAATGGCCTAGTCCTAACAGCCAGGCGTTCGATAACACTCACATGGTGCTAGTTACGCCCTTCCCTAAAATGAGGTATAATGACAAAGTGTGAGCAATAGGTGAATCAGAAACTGCATCAGTTATCGATGTGGTTCATTCAAGGTATGATTTTCCCCTGTAGAACCTTTTGAACAAAAACTTGATAAATTTCTGATTCAATGTTTACATCAGACTTGGGCTAGCATAGCGTTCTAACACCATACAATTGACAAAGATTACCTGTGTTTTACGATAGATGATGACGGTTTTCTGTCGTCTGAGAATGTGTGTGACAAGCCATAGGCAAGATGGCTAAAGAAATTGAATAGGAACTTTTAAAATAACCCGCTGCGAGTAGCTCGGCAAACCCTCTTTAATTTGTACTCCGGTGTTGCAACTGTTTGCCAAAAACATGCGTCCCGAACTGTATCCTTGGTACTCGCGGATAAATGGGTGAGGATTGTTTAAAACTACACGTAACAAAATGCTGCTGCAGCCCTGATAGACTTGCTCATGTTGAAACACCTGAACGCTTCCAATGAAGTTGCGGAAGGCCCCACTACATGCACCTCATGCGCGACAATCGGATCTGTCAGGCTGTTTTTCAAAAATTTAAGTAAATGACAACTGTGAGAGAAAATATTCACAACTTAATGACTATTTCATTGATCTACTTTCATTCGAAAGTTTCTTCAATAACTAACGTCAAATCGTCTAAAGATTTAAGGACCAAAATGTTTCATGTATGAACTTTTGAGAAACCGGTGTTTAATCATCAGTTATAAGCTTTATAGACAGGAAGAGTACGTATTCAAATGGTTTATGTCTGCTGACAGTTCATTCACGCCCATCCTGTGACCTCTCGAGTCTTAGGGGGAATATTATAAACATCTCGACGAGTAATGAATGCTTGGGCATACCTCACAGAAGAAACTGGAATTAAACTCCATTACGAGGCTTTTTCACCTACCTTAGTTTAGAGAATACTTCATCTACACTCTGCTATCCTTGATGGACGTGGATCTTTTTTCATTAATACTGACAATAGTTAAAATGCCGCGATAAACTCGGGGTGATTTACAATCACGATAACAACTACTTGTATCAAACTTTCATTGCATCACCAAGTTCTTCTAAGGTTTGTACACTATCCTATGTAGCATTTTGTAAGCGTCAAAATTACCGTTATACATGTCCGTTATTTATGTGCATGATCAGTGGTCACAATGAACACTTCTTATTCTGCTTTTTGTCTCAAAAATACGAGTACTTTCCACAGTCGGATTTTTCCTGCCATTGCTGTTTTCCAGTGAGGCCTATTTTGCTCAGTCGCACGTATGAACCGGTGACTTTACCCAAACCAATAAGTTGAGTTTCTCGATTATGAATCTGCTGAGATTCAGCCTGGTACTCCGGTAAAAACAACTTAGTTTGCCGGTTGCGAACAATGTGTGTTCAAGTAGAAGGATAAACTGAAGAAATCTCGGGAATCTCGCCTTCTTGATGAGCTCCAAGAAAGGCAGAATCAGTTGTGGGCTTTCGATAGATTGTCACCAACATTTTGTGTTGGGTGTTCTCCAATAAAACTCTACTTTTATAAGAGGTCCACAGGTTTCAATCAGAACACTGAATTCAGACTCTGTAGTATGATCGATTCACTGGCGGTTGCCAAAAGCATTCCTTCCATATTCTACTACATATTACTTTGATCAAACGAATCTTTGAGACTCATGAAAAGTTGCGCCTTGCAAAACTGGTAAGCTGAGGACCCTAAGATGAGCTTCAATTTTACGAATTCCTACGGTAATGTGGAACGGGTAATCTCCTCGGCCTGGGCGCTGAGCTGTCTGTGATTCCTAAAGACATATTTTTCGTAACTTCATATGACCTAGCTTCTAAGGTCAGCCGATGCGCGTATTGTTTGCCAACTTTAACAAACCTCATTAGAGCATCTTGCTTTTACAAAAATATTCCACAAACCAACAAGCAAATGACCAACCTGAAGCTGACAGTATGCTTGCTTTATCATCTTTACTTAGCCTGACTCGGATGTGTGGCAAATGTCAATGTTTATTTGGTCGGCAAGCCATACATTTGAACATCCAGGAAATAATCAGTGAACTGGCTATCCAGTTGACTCCAAGTTGTTTTTCAACCCCTTTCAGGTAAATGTACCTTTATTTGTTTCTTGAAGTAATTTGATTAATTTTAGGCAAACTCGACCCCGAACATCATAATAATAGCTATGGAAAACACAGGAAATTCAAATATGCGATCAGTATAAGCTGAGCGATTAAGGCACATTATCACAGAGCACGCTCATTCTTTGATGAAAACATGTGCTCGCATTTTAAAACAGCGTTGCCGCCCCTCTAAATTTGGCGCTTGTAGCTGACCAGAAGGAAGATCCTGAGGTTTTGTTAGGTAAATGTGCGAATTCTACTGAAAGCTTCCTGTCAGGATAAACTTTTGCCAGAACCAAGGAAGTATTTTTATATTACCCTTTTGGATTTTTCACGTCCAAGAAGCAGGAGCACAAGTGTCATGAATTTTTATTCCCGCGTAGCATGATAGGTCACAAACAGGCAGAGTTCCGGGAGGTTAAGATTTTTACGTTACAGCCATTGTGGTAACGCCTTGATACTCATATTTTTATTCGTATTTGAGATCTGGATTGGTCAAAACATGTTTTAGTGTTAATGCGAACTCGACAAAATTAGAACGCATCTTGTATTAAAAAACCTGACATTCAATGAATACGGCATTTTCGTAGACCAGGTACTTATAAGTTTGATTGATTAGTGGAAAATGTGGAAAAGATCGTAAAAGAGGTCACCCATGTGTGGGTCTTATCCAAGCACAGTTACATTATCTGGATTCTTTACAAAACAAAAGGCCTTGAGCGAACTGATTTTCTCGTAGTTCGATGGCCGCAACCGGTGCATGAAAATTTTTGAGGGTTTGATGTGGGCGTCATTTGCAAGTGCACAAAACTGGACAAAAGACGGCATGCTCTGACAAGTGCATTTGAAATGTTATAAGCACCTTGCAGACTAAAACAGTCTTTTCGCAGCGACAGATATTCAGTTTTTGGCACCGGCCATATTGCAATTGGCGACGATGACTGACATTTCGCAATGTTAAAATCTCTGAACAAATGCTAATTTTTCACCCATTTCCTATGTATTTCACTCAGGAAGGCCAAAATAAATGTAATTTTACATCAGTGCCAATCAGCACACGCCAGCCTCTAAGTCTGTCGTCTGAAGAACCCCCAGAAATAAGCCTATGGTCTCCGATTCCACTAGAGGAATTTCACGCTACTAGTGTAATAAGGGATTAAATCTGTGACATCCGCCCCTGGCCGGTACAGAGTTTAATTCCAATGGTGCGCCTTAGGTCGCTTATACACCCAATTTTTATTAAAATTGACAGAGCTCCTCCACTATGCGAGGTCAAGTATCATAATCTGTATCTTAACAATAATGTTGTGAAAACGAAAGTGAAATCCCCTCATATTTAGATCAATTATTTCAGCAATGGACGCAGAGCTGTTATGTCTCAATTTTTGCTTCCTAGTTTAAACAATAAGCCAACCAGCGACATTTGGCATAATAAAGTTTTTGCCTTTCAATACAGGTGGCAATTTTTGGACATCCCCTTCGCATTTGGTTTGTTTGCTGGTTAATTCCTCTGTTCCCAAGAGGAAATGATAAAGTGGTCATCACATCACAAATCGATTCAATAAGGGACCTTATTAATTGGCCGATGAGTTAAACAGCAGCTGAAAAAACGGTTCTTAACCTGGCAGAATAAAATGTTGTCTAAATGGTCCGTTTGGATTTTCCACTATTTCATTAATATGACCCCGCCAAAAAAACAGAGTAATTAAATGAAAATGTAAACACCTTGTGTCGAATTTACGCATTGTCGGTGCTTCCTGAAAATTGTTTTAATTACTCAACAATCCTAGCTCTATTCTTATGAAATTAAACCTCATCGGCTGGTTGCATTTCCAGCAGAAATTTTGAAAGCTTCAAAACAGAGGTGTGTATGCTGACCAGCTTGAGTGTGCTTCCATTAAACGCCTCTCCTTCAAAAAAACGAAGAAGACAGCTTCGTTCCCGTGCTTTTAACTGAGTCGTAGTTTTTACTGTGCCTTACTCAAGTGCAAGTGAGAGTTGGGAATTTTCAGTCGAGCTTTCGTTCTAAGTGAATAAAGTTTGTGCCGAGAAGCCGAGAGGCGATGTGCAGCGGTTTCATCCTTGCTAAGAAGGTAAACCACAGTGCTGATCATTTGCCCATAGCTGAACGGATAAGCGCTCAACTTTTAGTCGGAAAGTTAAGAGTCAGAGTCACTCTGGAAATTCGGGAGTTGCTCACGGTTGATTATTTCCAACACAGATAAAACAGCTCCTTGGTTCGTCGGCACACACTGACTTCAATTACAGGACGAAAGCCCAATTGAAGGTCGGCATGTCTATAAGAAAAAGAAACGTGTCGTTTGTGTATCACGTTAAAATTCCTTCTACGGGAGACACCCACAGGGAGAGGATTTTGGTCTATCCTGGGTGTCGATTCTTTTTAGGGACAGTGTATATATGCAAGCCCTTTGAAAAAACTGAGGGACGACAGAATATATATTTTCAAAAAAATCCATTGCTTTTACTGAGTTTGACTCATCATTTAAATAAAACAATCATTATCGATTACACTACTGACCCTCCTCCAGAAGACTACCCTTGAAAAGAACGTACCTTCAAAAGGGACTCAAGTGGCTGGGTTCCACACTTCTGTGCATTATGGACAGTAGATTGCTTCCCCAAAAGATCACAGGGTATTTACCCAGGTTTAAAGTGTGTCTTCTTGGTACGCCGCTCCGTTTCGTAAACTGCAGCTGACTGTGCAGCTGGGTAGTAACAATTATCCATTTCAAAACCATCTATCTGGAAGCCAACAACGTAACAAACGACAATGGATCAAAGAGGCGGTGCAATGTGGACAAAGATTCCCTGCCCATTAAAATCCCTATGCGCATCGCAAGTGATTGTGGTACACACGATATCAAAAATCAAAATCTACCTGTGACAGAGCTCGCAGCATCTAGCAGGGTTATCCGAAAATCACCTCAAAAGAAATTACATCTAAGAACCCGCGCTGCCTTGAAATAAAGTAATCCCAAGGTTACCACATTATTTTTTCTGACAGCCTTTCTCTGCAGTTCGCTTCTTAAGAAGTGTTTGACCATGCGGTGGCACAAAGCAGGTATATATGAACTCCAACCTAACTCCACTACCTGCGCCCCCGTAACACAGAAGAATTCAGCCGACTGCAGTGTTTGCGATTATTAATACGCAAGTCAGTACTTGGTAATGAAAAAAATAAACCTAACATTAGATAAAGCTTACCAGGATAAGGTCGCTAAGACGTGCAATACACACTCGACTAACAAAAAACGCTGCTTCTCCTTCTGAAGTATCCCCGGCATAAAGCCCATAAGAGTCAGGTCGTAACATGGTACAGTAAAGTTAGATCGGTTACAATCGAACGCAGTACTGCGATATTTTTCTGCAAGCCTGGCTTGAGTCCACTTAAGTGCTGTTGCTTGTGTATGGAAACCATACAGATCATGTTTCTTAATGGAGCTTACTAGTAATAATTATATTGCATCCTGGAGGAGCAGCTATTTTAACATTACTCCGTAGTTGTGTACTTCGGTTGTGTTGGACAGTGATTTTAAGAGTTGTCCGATCCTTCCTACTGACGGAGCATTACTTCGATACAGTTCCATAATTTGCTAATTTAACTGCCTTTGATTGCTTTTTTCGCCAAAACTACGCCCTTCCTTTTTCTTCCCACTCTTTAACAATACACTCTTTCTTGATTGCCATATGGCTGTTAGGTGCCAGTATTTGCTGCCAAAGTATTGCTTCCAGGATTGTGCCTCTTGTATTATACATATATTAAAGCATAAAATGAGGCCTAAATTTTGCACTGGACCTGTTTATAGCACGAATACTACTGAGCAAACAGAGGAGACAGAGGAGTGGCACTGCGGAAGAGAAACTCTTTCCGTGTTGTGGCGATGTGGGATTTCAGATTTAAAATCTTACTTCTCTAAATAGTTAAAACAGGATTTCGGTTGTTTAGGTCTCGTAAAAACGTTGATTTACTACCTGAACACAAATTTTTTTAATGTGCCATCCGCTGCTTGAACCGTTACATTTTTTCCTCTACTTTTCTGGCCGATTGGAACAGCGGGTTTAATGGAGAGGCTAAAACAACCTTTCTGGAAATGGCAATTTAATTTTTAAAAGCTAAAATTTGTACTTGTACTTAGCTATACTAAGATGTGATCCCACTGCATGGTTACCGCTTAAGGAACTGATGCAATGTACGCTTTTGTTCTTGCATACATGCAGTCGCAAATCGAGACCAACAATTTCAACGTCCGAGGTACTTTTTAGTTTAACAAATACCCAGAATTGTTATATCAAAAGCATTTTCCTTTGCACTTCACCATGGTAATTTGGTTGCTCCTCCGGAAAAAAGTAGCTAGGTATTTATTATTCACTGATGTACCATAATCATTTAACGATTTGTCGTGTAACTGCTCTTTATGTAAAATCAGTCAAGAAAATGACATTTAGAAACATGCTTGTTATGAAAAGCATGGTGGAGAGCATTTGACGCTTTTTATATCAGGCACACACCACAAAAATGTGCCAACCGTGTTTGAATAAATCAGTAAATAACAAAGCATAAATCATCTTTTCATGTGCTTAGGAGTATACTGAACCGTCTTGTCTTAGTGTAGCCTACATTTTTACTTCACTTCTATCTACTAAGGATTTGTTTGTGCCAAGAGCGACAAGCCGTGTAACGAACAACTATTCGGATTCTTCGAAGATCCAGCGTCACCCACATAGTATTTATTCGAATGGAGGGCCTTGGGAAAATGTATGCTTTTCTTTTTGTGTTAGATCAACAGTCGGACAGAGAGACCGGAGGTATGTTTGACAGCGCTACGCCATGTGTTTTGCACCACTTGTCATGTGTATGACGGAATCCAACAAACCATTTACGCAACGGAACAGCTATCTAAACACTAGGGGTTGGCCAAAACAAAGACTGAATTGACCCCTTCCTAAGAATAGCTGTGGGCGAATGACACAGGTAATAGATTGCAACCGGACTTATTATTATTATTATTATTATTATTATTATTATTATCTTATTATTCTAACGTGTTGCTAAAACACTTATTGACTAGAATGTACGGCTAAAATTGAGTTACTGATAGTTTCCTTTAGAAAAGCTGGGTAGTAGTTGTTAAACAGCGTAAACATAAATCTGTTCCCTTAACCTTCCTCTTTATCGTCCCGTTTCTACACAATGTGCCACTGAATAAAAGTATACCACATACTGCTAGCTTAGTAATGACATGCAATCAAACCTTCAACTAAAATAAAATTTGGATGGCCATAGTGAATGGCAAAAACGAGCAGCTTTCAGCTAATCATTATTAAAGTTTGGCATCGCGGCATCCATGCCAAAATCATTCTCCTGCAGACGTCACAATTCGGTAATAATTAAAATATTTTTTGTTCGCTTTTTTAACGATCTCATCAGATCCTTACTCACATTCATAAGGCGAGTTTCCTCGTACCAGCTCTTGTTACATTCATACAGCGTATTACGTTCCCATTACTACATCAGTTAAAGGGCACAGTTGCTAATTTTGCCAAAAATTAAATCGGGAAAATATTTAGTTGGTTTCTAATCCAGTAAAACTCTTGTTTAGCCGCCGCATCTGGTGCCCTTAGATGTTAGTAATCTGGTAAGTTAAGGGCGACAACTAAAAAGGTTTAACCAGAAGAAGCTGAACACTTTTGTCAAAACAGAACTGTGATTTTGTCACATGAAATTTGATGAGAATTCCCATGCACATCAACCATCTGTGATTTTCTAGATATCCCGTGCCAGCGTTGCATTTGGACCAACCCCGGCAAACCATTATTACATCTCGTGGCAGGCGTTGCGTTGTGTCTGTAATTTACAACAAACATCTGCTCAACAAAACTGCACTTTCTGGTATTTATTGTCATTGCTGGTGGTCACAAAATTATTATATATTATATGCGTAGTTTTACAAGTAGGGGATTATAAAAGAAATTTGCAACCCATTAGAAGCTCACCCTCCTTAGCCAGTTTTTTTCAAACCTCTTAAAAGAGGAAGCGAGCTGGGAAAGAAAACAAATTTTTATCCCAGATGAGAAAAATATATATTTACTTTGGGGGCTAACTAGTTCAGTAAAACTTCAGACTTTCATACTAGAACGGTTCCCACTGTCGTGGTGCTGAGACCTTTGGAACGTTAATGCATCTGTTCGAGATTCAGGGAAGGCAGTACCCTTAGGGTACTCACAACTCTAACAAAGCCCTTATTGTAGTTTACAAGTCCGGGGTCGTATATTTCATATAACATACCTAAAGTGCTAGTTATACCAAAACATACCTCGCTGGTGCTAGGCATCCATCTTGAATCCTCGTCAACCTGCATTAATTTGCCTGTGTGTGTATCTTTCATTCTACATTACCTGCTAGAGAGCTGCTTCTCAGTATGCCGTTATCTCCAGTACCCCAGATCTAACTTTAAAAAAAGACTTTGTCCTGTAGCAAGGCCAGTTGATTTCCATTTTATATTAGGCCATCTCAAGACTACATTCTCCTAAAATATCACATAAATGTTACTTAAAAATGCTGAGTTCTCCAACAGTTAGTGTTGATCATCTTCAGTCTAAAGATCGTCCCTCGATCCAAGGGGATTTTAAAATTACAGAATGCAAACGTACCGCAACGTGTAATATATTTTT
>SJOL01009403.1:424605-440487 GCA_004794785.1 Opisthorchis felineus | reverse complement strand
GTTATCTCCAGTACCCCAGATCTAACTTTAAAAAAAGACTTTGTCCTGTAGCAAGGCCAGTTGATTTCCATTTTATATTAGGCCATCTCAAGACTACATTCTCCTAAAATATCACATAAATGTTACTTAAAAATGCTGAGTTCTCCAACAGTTAGTGTTGATCATCTTCAGTCTAAAGATCGTCCCTCGATCCAAGGGGATTTTAAAATTACAGAATGCAAACGTACCGCAACGTGTAATATATTTTTAGTTGATTTACTAAAAGCTGTTTTACTCGGTTCAGTCTTTGCGAATATGATGCACTCTTAACTTCAGAGTACATTTAGTACCATAAAATATGCGTTATAGTTACCTAAACACAGTTCCTTTGGGCCTTCAAGCTCTATGTGGAGGATGAATTAAGTTTTCCTCGAAACTGTCCCGGTTTTGTCACTGTACGTGTGAGCTTATTTTTAGTAAAGCAAACACACACCTTTAACGAAGAACACTGTCCGTTTTCCTTTTCGAAAAACTGGCACAACTACAATCATTTTAGACCTTTATGTCCGTGTGAATTAACACCCTAACTGATCTATACGCATACCCCAAGTAACATGTTGATGCAAAGTCTCCAGATGGTTGATGGGCGATTAACACAAACCATCCACACATTTTATGTGAAAATATTTTGCGTGTTACCTACTGTAAGCCATAGTATTTGGGTTCCTTTATTCTTTCACGTCATAATGCGCTTTCATCCTAATCCATGGGGCTTCTTGATGTGGGAGCGACAAAGCGTGATATACAACCGGCAGTTTTTCTTCGAATCCAGTAAATAGTCTCCATCCCCCTTGGCCTCATGGATGGGACAAGAATACCAAACGGGTTTGTTAATAGGCCATCAAGATATTCTGAATGGCACTAGCCAGGAGACAAAAGTTTTGTTGTTGACCCCTTTGGTTTTGTCCCTCTTGCTGCGTCCTGCTTCCTGGTCGATTGATATTGATGACAATACTGGACGAAATTTATTATTCCACTTGTCTTTGCGTGATTTGAGGTTCACTGCATTTTATTTCCTCTCGTAAAAATCAACTGCACTTGCAACTGATAAGCATGGAACATCCCGCACTTGGCGCTGAAATGATAAGAAATTTCCAAAATAATATCACATTCTCAAAGTAGTTCTATTAAGCGTTATGGAAATATTCTCGGAGAATTTTTTTGTGTGTTAATACTTAGATAGTGGCCCACATTTAGCTCAGTCTTTCGTCAGGGTATACAAGTCTCTACCTGACTTAAAGACGCGTAATGGTTCATGCAAGCTTTCGAATCCATATCCAGCCATTTGTGTTATCTAACCATTTCGTTTGGGGAACAATGTAAACATATTATATCCAGTAAAATTTACATTTATAGAGCTATCACTGAGTTGAACTAGGGCATTCCAATTAAAACTATACCTACAGATTGCTACGTGCTTTCAGGTCATGCCACATAAATATAATCTACTTACAAAGTCCTTTCGCGAGAAGACCTAAGACCGATAAACTTCCACTTATATCATCGCCTCATACTTGTTCCTGCCTAAACGCCCAACGTTTTGTACCCCAGAGTAACTGTGTATCACAAGCTTGCATATCTGTAAACTCTTACAAATTTTGTTTCTGCAAGCAAACCGACGAGCCCTTGATGCTTGAATCAAATACTTGTCAATCTAGAAGACATTTTACTGTGGTACTATTTTATCATTTTCTTATTATACTCACGATAGCAATCATCAAGCCACCTACCCATTTACCAATTTCTCTGTCGGCCTACCTGAATCATCTTGTTGTTATTACATAACTCATTGCAAGAAAGCAGCCTCTAACCTTCCGCAACCAATCTTTCACGAATCTTTCACTACGTAGTGCATTGCAGCGGTATTCCTCGATTAGAAAAAACGTGCGCTGAATATTCCTAGCCTTTAGAAAGAGAGGTGTACTCTCTGGTACTGTCGGTAGAAAAGGACCTATTATGCGACTACCCTTATATCTAAGATGACTCACCCGTGTAATATCACAGTGCACTCATTCAAACTAAAATTTTAAAGACAGCAACAAATTTTTGGTAAATAATGTAGCACAAGTATAGAAAAAATATGCAACCGATGTATTTTCTAGTGTGCACATTTGTTCGTTGGAAGTTCCATCTGGGCCATGCACACCAGAGTCCCATAAATATCATTCCTGTTCGATCTAGTGTCGGACAGGCTAGAGTGTAACGGAAATATGTCCTAAGGAAATATTTCAAAATTACTAGTAATGGTTGTGCGGTGAGATCGCTATTCCGGAACTATACAGCCAATGCGGAAGTAGGCTACTCAGCTCACTTGTTGCTAAAAGTTTTGGCTAAAATATCCTCCATCTCCCGCTGAAATATTTGCAAACGGAGTTTCCACTGATTCCCACCTACAACGGGTTTCGCCCCATACGGGATCTTTCTTTTTGTTGTCTTATTCTGAGACCCTTCCACAATTTGAGATGCCCCGCAAATTCGCGGCCAACATCGTGCTTATTGACCTTTGTTCTAAGTCAGTTTTTCCTACAAATTGGAGGCAGCCTGGCTACTTTGGTTGACTGCATGTAACAGCGTTTTGTCCTTCAAAAGTGGCTCGCCCCGTATGTGACACAGAGAGCTTTAGTCAGGATTTGCCCGACTTAATACCTGGCTTAAACTCAATCGCCTCAAATCTAACCATAATTTACCTAACTGAAATAGTGCTCCGGAACCATTCACGAACGGCACCTTCATATTATGATGGACGGTGGTGGCGTGATATGGCTTTTTATTACAAGCGACTCACCTTTATTAGAGAAACTATCAAACAAACGGTATACCAATCCTACTTTACTGTTGTTTTTGTCTAGCTTTTCTTTAATTCCGTTCCTCACAAAATACACATTATGTACGGCTTGTTTTGTTTTCCTTGCGTGCGACAGCTTACAATGCAAAACTGAAACTAGTAGACCAAGCACTATAAACCATGTCCCGTGTAAAGCTTGCGTAGTTACGAACCAATCTCACAAAATGCTTGCCCTGGAGCATTTCTAAGGTCTCACAACTAGGGAGTAGTCTTTGAGCAGTCCAGGAATTTTTCAAGTTTCTTCGCTTTCTGCCGTTTATTGATCGGAGGAACCCTTGAAACAAATGCCAACATACTTCGTTGTTATAGTTCAGAAAAACCTGGGTCCAAAGGAAATTTAAGCTAGTGTCTACATAATAAAGAACTTTGGATGCCCGTGAATTGTCCATAACTAAAGAATACTGATCAACATGCAACCGGTTCACTATGAATTTCATATACCATCCTTATGCTACTCTTAAATTATGGACCTCGTTTAGAATCAGGAAAAACCACACGCGGAGGAAAGTGAAGGCGTTGCATCAGGTTGCACAGCCATGGTGATGTACTGGAGAACTGTTCTCCACTACTCGTTTTTGTCGATTTACACACTAGTGAGTGTGTCCAACTCCCCGAAATGTGGTTGGGTTTACCTGATAATACCATGTGATGAGGCAATAAAAGAAAGATATTCAGAATGCTGTGTCTAAAAACTTGAAACCCTCAGTTCTGACGGAGTGAACCAAGGGAAATCAATGCCGTGTTACAATTCGGCCCACCGTGGCTAGACCTTCTGCCCTTATCCGAAATTCCAATAAAGGAAAAAATGACACTTTGATATTGTGCAAAGTTACACTGGTCATTTTCAGCCTCAAATCGGTCTTTTAAATAGTTCATTATTTACCGACATTACAGGATTACTTACATTTAACGGCATATTCATCCTGGAGTTAAACGCCATTGGAGAAAATAAAAGCAATAAACAGATAGCTAAGTCCGACCAGTTCACTCAGTTTATAATTGCACAGCACACACGATACTATCTATAAACATGTGATGGCGTGGCCTGTGTTAACTAAACCCAGAAAGGATAGAGCCTCCAAGCTTATATACTGGAGGAGAGCAGCATGCGTTTGTTGTGAACGACGGGGTTTACCGCTTGTCTAAAAGCGGAGAGACTACGTTGCTCGGAGGTTAGCAGACCACCAGCTTTTGGATCGCAAATATCGATAGTGACCAAATCAGCTTGAGAGATTAGGTATTCATTGCAAGCAACTGCACTGTCAACAAATGATATCGTCAGGACTGAATAACTGGTCTAAGGAGTATGCACTGAATGCGACTTCAATAAACTCTGCAATGACTCACTGATTTCGAAAAATGGACCTATCACTGGAAGGTACATGTCAAGAGGTGCAAAAAGTACACTAACTGAAGGCATTTCAGCTTTCTTTTTGGCACAGAAAGGTTTGTTACAGCATCATAATCCTCCTGGAAAAAATATGTAGACTGCCTAACATTTAAGCAAACCGTTTTCACTCATTAACCAGACTGTTTGACATTTTTTGCTCAACTTCTCCTTGTTTCATTATACTTCAGCAAATCTAACCTAAATATAGGATACAGACACGGAAGATCACATAAACTAAATAACTAAAGGCAGAAAGACAACTAAAGATATTGATGAACTTCGAAGTTAGATTACGACTACCATACCGCCACCAAAGCCCATGCTACCGTGCAAACTTAGCCCTATCTTATTTGTTTACTAGGCTTCAAGCGAACGAAACGCTAGAAAAACCTATACCCCTATTGATAGAAGCTGCACACTTGAAATCTGCGATAACAAGGATTTCCGTTTCGATTATTCAAACAAACGAAAATATTGATGGAATGCAGCGCATAGAGGGAAACGTTTTCTCTGTTAAAAAACTGATGGTTTCAAGTATCCTTGTAGCTTACAAAACAGGCCAGTTATCGATACTGTATAGTAAAATAACCACTAATACGCACATGGAGACACCCTAAAACTTAGTATTGCTACTCTTTGTCTAGTGAGATATATGAGCAATACAACACCCTTTCCCAGACTTCTCAATTCGTCAAGAGCTGGCTTTTTTCATCCGCTGAAGTCCTTGAAATGGCACAGTTTTGGTCCTAATCTGCATTCAACTGAGACCCCATGCAGCTTAGTAGCACAGAAGTGCGGCATGAATGAGTTGTGGGTCGCTTTAAGACAGCATTACAGAAGAAGGTCACCCAATCGGATGTTCAAAATAAATAAACTTATCTTTGGTGTTTTGGGGCAAAATAGATGGAATACGCCCTCAGAAGCTCCCTCTGCCAATCAGTACCACAGGGTTTCTGTATGGTTTTTATCAAGGAGTTTATTTATAACATGATATTATATAGCATATAGTATATATTATATATTACATCTTATATATTATATATTATATATTATATATTGTATGCTATATATTATATTTTGTATATTATATGTAATATTATGAGACTCTTACTTAACGTAATCCCTAGGGGACATATTTTATTTATTTTTATTGTCACTTCTGTACTTGTCACCCAAGAAATCAGCCATCAACAGGAATTTGAGCCACCACATTTGATGACGAGTATCTGGCCAGACCTGAAACTTATAGCAAATGTCACAATCGCTACTTAGCTATAAAATCCTGCTGTCGCCTGCCCTTCCCATGTGCCAACGATCTGATATATCCAAGTAACTCCCTTTTATTGCGAAGAGAAAGTAAACTAGACACTTGAAGCCTGTCTCTTCCCTTGCCGATGCCTCAGCCGGTGTACTGCCGGTGGCAACAGGCTCTTGCAACAAGTTCCACAGCATTCTAAATAGAAGCAAAGTCAGATTGTCCAGCTGAAAGTTTGCGTTATGTATCCGAATTCTCTCGTTTATTGGGTCTGTTCTCGGGTGTAGATCCTACATATATTATGTAAATATTCTACAAGGTTCTTCTGTTGCAGCTTAAAAGGACCACCTTGTAGAAGTATCGTTGAGCTCCCAGTGCAAGGCTAGGTTGGGTCGGAAGAGTATTCACCCCATCAAGTTAATTACACTGAGGGTACCTGAAATTTTTCGATGCGCAAAAGATATTCAGACTGACGTTACAATTTCATCCACTGTTTTCACAACCTACATTTCAGGCCTTTTTTTATTCTCATCACTGAAAGTTCATTTTATCTACATAGCAGATAGTGGGTGGTGATTTGAGTACAAATGCTGCGTAAACGTATACAAAAATTCAAAATGAGATCAACCAAAGAGAGGTTGATTGATATTTCAACTACCGTCAGGCAGTACCACTTTGATAGGAAAATATGCTGATGACCTCTGGGTGACAGCTTTATGACATCAGACTATTCTCGTGTTATAATGCGTTAATGATTCTTGCGATAATAGTCAAAAAACCATAAATTTAAGATAAAATGATTTTTCTTCAGCAAATCCAAATCAGTAGATAATAAAGCAATAAAACACAGCGCTTGGTCTATTTTGACAAATTAATTGAAGTTGATTATTGGAAATAACTGAAGAGATAGCGTCACGCCTTACCAAATTTGCGACATTTGCTGACCATACTGAAAGGTTGAAAGATAAGTGACAATATCAAATTTTATTACCAAAGCACCTGGCAGTTTTCTTGAAGTTGGAAAAACGTTTGCAATAAACTCCTGAGTAGCACAAATAAGTTGCTCCAGTTTTTTACTAGACAGAGGCTTCTGAGGTCTACACCCGACAAGTGCCAATGGAGCGGCAGTATAATCCGTTTATAAGCTCCACCAAGTGCGATGGCCCTTGCCCGATCGATCACTTTTATTCCAAGTTTTTCTGAATGAATTTGGGTACTATTTACACTGACGCAAAATCGTTCTTTTTAGTTTTGCGTTGATGTACCTGAATCCAAGGTGATTCTAAAAGCTCAGCTTCCCCCAGATAATCATCTGCTTTAAATTAATACAAATACATTCGATGAATCGACTGACTCCATGAACGCTTTCGTCCTATTTTAACTTTGCCAGCTGTGAGGGCGGCCATAAAAAATGGTATGTCATCAGACCAATACTTCAGGTCATATTCAAAGGTCCTCTTTTGAGCACTATTTTGATAAATTTACTAGTGTTTAATCAGCAATTTTAGCCTAAAATAATACTCTGCGGCATTTTATATAGTGAAAGACGTGAGTAATCTTTGGTAGCTTGTAACAGAGACCTCCTAGATGACCTATGCAAGTGTGCGTATACCCCCTCCTGCAGCTTAAGCATCGAAATAGTGGAGTAGTTTAGTACATCTTCTGAACATTTTGCGTACGTCTTTCGTCAAGGTTATTCTCCAATTGTATTTCGTGACTGACGTTGTAATTCGTCTAAACTTAGTACACTTAACTCATACCGGATACTTATCTGCATTATGGCGCTATGATATCTACAAATTGCAAGCGCTGCATCCCACAGCTCAAAATTTAGAGATTAGACTTATATAACCTAGCATGAAACGTTAGTCTGGTAAAAAAGAATAACGGAGTGGTGCACCTTATCATGAGTTGGGACGATGTTTGAAACTGGCATCGAATGCAATAACCTTTTTATTTTGGATTATCCCTCGAAGATAGAATGCTTGTTTTCATATTGGTTTCTGGCTTAGATGACTTATTGGGTAACCAAGCAGTATTTTCTCTTGAATGACGGTCAACATGATTATGTGATATCATGAACTTAGGACTGCCTAGGTTATCCATGCTGGGAGCTTCATTTTCTTTTCACACATCCTGACAAGTGTAAGGTAAGCGCACCTCAACCAAACTGTCAAAAAGTAATCAAGCTACGAAAAACTAAGACCAGTATATTACTACGACGAATGGACATCATTTCAACTGGATACATTAATCTATGGCTTAAAGCCTTTTTTCTTATTGTCTCAAGTAGTTTTTCATTCATTTAACGTCTCTCTGTTTACTTGTAATAGCAAGTGAAATGAAAAAAATCTCCTCCCTGTTATACACCGGGTTATATCATTAGAGAGGGCAACATCAGTGTTCACAGTGATATTTGACCACCGTGCAAACACAAAGTTTGTCTAATTAAATGCAAAGCCTCGGAGTGCGAGAAAGGAGCGGATGAGGGAAGAACCTCGCGCTGACCTACTGCAACTACCCCCAGGCGCTCATTAACAAAATCTGGAAAGCAACTGACAACAGGAATGATATGACATTCATTGCCTGCCACTCCTTGCAATGTTTCAGCCAAACGCAGGAGGCAGTGACCTAATCATTGAAGGCAGACTACACCAACAGTACCATCGCAATCTCGTAGAATGTTCTTCAACATCACAAGTTGTTCACCTCACAGTTTGCGTCACTCTGAAACAGGCAGAATACAGAACTTGTCTCGGTAGACGGTTTTTTACAAAAGTAGAACACTGACGGACCGTCGCAGTTTAAGGTGCTGGATGATTTTTGCGCCTGAATTACCTGCTGCATGAACAAATACCCGTTTTCCAGTTAGATGGTTGCAAATTTGTCGACGCCGTCCAACACCAACGACGCTCTTGTGACATCAGGGTTCAAAAACCCGAAGATGCCTTACAGTATCTGACCGCAGGTGTCATATTCGCAACCGCACAGCACAGCTTAAATGAATCAGCAAATTTGTTTTGGACTTTGAGTGACTTCATCAGGTACACTCTCATCAGAGCTAATACAACTACCAAGTTGTGTAAAATTCTCCACCACCTCCGGTGCTCCCCAGTGAATTGCAAGGGACATGCTGGGAGATTTAATGTTTTGGAGCATGACTTTGCACTTTGTGGGCGAAAAATGTAATGAACACAAATCAACTTGTTTGATGTCTGAACCGCCAACGATCATTTTTCAAGGCACTAAAAAATTATAATGAGCCTGTTTCAATATACCCAGGAAGTTTGCTTTCGACTTCCTCATATATGCCCTCAGGCTTCTAGGCTTCAGGCTTTTGAACTTTATAGATTGTTTTATTTTGGTTTGTAATGAGCAAAAATTATGCTACAGAAGAATGTTACTTCCACAGTAAATAATGAGATCCTGAAATGTAAACTTTACGTCTAGACACCTAGTTAGCATCATTACTGGTAGACTTTTAAAGGGGGTTTAGCCCTGCTCAGCATCTTGTGTGTATAACCATGAAACTTGTGTTTCTGCTATCAAACATTTACTTAGATAGGCTTGCGTAAACCGCCGGCCATTCCCTTATAATTCATGGAACCGACATGTAATATGAAACTCTCTTACAAATCTAACTAGATCTCTTTATAAAACCCCCTACCAATGAACTCTCATTGTATTGTAAACGTAAGGAAAAGGGAATCATACATAATCAGTCGAGATTCATCTATCATGACCTCAGTAACGCACATATTTGGTCCTAAAAGTGAGTAATTGTTTGCTAAATCCGAAATGTTTGAGTGCTTATGGTTTTGACGACGTATCATGAGTGTAAGCTATGTCCAGCTGACTAAAACAATGTTTACTGCTTCACTTGTCGTTGCATTCTGTTCAGTCTTTATGCATAACTTAAAAATTAAATCACAGGTGCAGTTTTAATGTTTGAATATAGTTTGAATACAGCGACATGCTCTGGCGTTTGGCGCGTACATTCAAAATAATATACATACGACTATTTAAATTGCTCTTCATACTAGCAATCCATAAAGTGATTTCGTTTTCGGAAGACAAATATCAGCTGTTTCACACAAGTTACGAGGCTAATAAAAGTATATTCCTACGAATGTTGTTTTATTAAATTAGCTTTCTGCTTAAATAAGCGATTTATGCTAAATGGATTACGATATTATTTGAAGAATGTCACCAAACAAATTAGCCACTCCAATTACAAGAAACCCATGGATAATAAAATGTTTTTTTCCGGCGAACGGTGGGTACCCCAGTCAGAATATTTTAAGTACGGCTCACAACGGCTGTGGCAAGCAAATTTGTTGCCACGGCACTATGGATGCGCAAAACTTTATTCAAACCCGTGCATATTTTATCAGTGCATGGCCTTCAACCCACTAAAATCTGAGCTTATACCCTCAATCTAAATCAGCGGTGCAATGAAGTAAACAGCCAAATTTGTCAATTCCTACATGCCACAGATCGATCAAAATTGTTAGCACAACCAATGTGTTTTTACTACACTGTTACACTACTGTTAAAAAGAAGCTGAAGAAATCTGCTTTCGATTTCTTGTTCACTTGCTAACTATTACCACAACTAATTCACCCTGGCTATCAGTACACAATACAACAAACTATTTGCCTATGACTCTCTTAAACACCTTACTGGTTATATGCGTAGTTTTAACCGTGATAGTTTGATCAGTCTTGGTTCTGCTTGTATGCATGTGTAACTTGTTGCATTTACATACTGAGACTTAGTTTATGTTGGTTATTGAATGCCGTGCTTGCATTGCCCCTAAATTTCACTTTCTGCCTCATACGCAACGACGGTGTACGGCTTAACAAAGTTAACCCCGATATCAACCCAGCCAGCCACCTTTTCAATGGTCTACAAACAATTTGGTTTGTTGTTGATAAAATACTTTTTTGGGGCACCTCCAAATCAGCACTTTTCTTTATGTTCGAAAAATCCGGCTGGCCTCCACTTACATGGACAAAAGAGTCTGTGCACTCAAAAGACTGAACTCGGTTAAGTGAGAGACAGCTCATTCGCTCTGAATGGGCTGACGTTTCCAAAATTTACAGTGGGTACATAACTGGCCCATACATGTCTAAAGTCGTTTGGAATCCTCATTGTTATCGGATTAAATGGGCACTTGTTAGTGTTCTACATCACGTCAAGCCAAAAAGCCCCCTTGTTAAGAATTTGAACCTGTCTAAAAATTCATTTTTTAACCTGGCAAGGGTTTATAATCCAGTTGAAACTTTAACTCCTCTGTAGGCCTACACACTTGCACTTTTTTGTATTCTTTGACTGAAGACGAAAAAATATATTTTAGCCTTGATTTTAGTCTGTATTAAGGCTGCTGTACAAGAGATGTATACTTCAGCAATTCACTCAGACATTTTTGTAGACATGCTCGTTGTCATAATGAGTGATCGCCATTTTTTCAACGACAAGAGATTTAGGCGGCGTAGGTCAGGTCATGTAGGCCAAGTCGCAATTGTGTAGTATTTTATTTTGATATCTCAGCACTTGCGCATATCCCCTGCAATTTTCCTAGAAAAAAGCGGGAGCAAAAAAAGATTACATCATTTCTTGTTTCAAAGATAAGGAATGTAGGAAGTTCTCTGGTGGCCTCCTAGACCAATGAAGCTAGAAGCGATATAGTCTAATATACTTCCTTCTGCCTCTTTTCTATTGCGTATGAGCAGCGTTCGAGTGGGTTGCAATTAGCCAAATACTCTTTTAAATTTTATTTTGCAATACCTTCATTTACGTCCCATCCGCACACCATTCTCATAAGCTTTAGTGATTTTGAACGACCACTCTATGTCCACCTCCCACTACTTCGGATGATTGCAACCGTAGTACCCCGTACGAACCAATCTTTTGTGCAAATTTCGAAATTTGGAGCTCAAAAGTAAACATGATTTGGTAAATGGCGTTCAAGAGAAATATCAGTGAACACAGTGCCCTAAGTCATATATTTTTGTAATGAAAATAGCCAAAACAATGATAACAAGCAGGCGCAGTCAAAATTATTCTACAAGCATCATTTACTGTTGTCTAAGTTGCCCTTTCTTTTCACTCTGAAACTACCTTTGTCATTGTGTTTGTGAGCCAAGGTTTGCCGTCAGACAGATCAGGTTCTCAATCAGAAAAATCTGCTTGGTTTCTATCCATCAAGTCTCAGCATTAGTTTTTGATTGCATAAAAAAGCTCAGACAAAACTGCAATCAAGCTTACTTTTATCAAACTGCATACCCAAATGCGCAAGTAACTTGAAGACTAAATGTATCACCAAAATTATGCACCACTATTTCATCACAGACGTTAACCAAGGCCTGATTCAAGCCTTCTGTGCACGTATACTTAATAACACTTTTAAGAAGGCTCTACTCTCCTATACGGAGGTCATTGCGTATACTTTAAAACACAAGAAGTAATTTCCCCTAGACGCAGTGTTATGTTATTGTAAAGAAAATAAACAGTACATCTGTTATGGCAGCTGCCTAACCGCACCATGTACAACGTGTGCTCTACTTTCGACCAAACCCATCAGATACACGTTTCTCGTTAACCAGTCGATATAGAGCCAATAATATCAAAAGCTGGTGCTGCAGCAAATGGGAGTGCTAAATGATGTTCCAGTGATATATCCAACCTGAAGAGCTCTTTCTGGACTTCAGTTTCAAAATAAAAAATCACACTTACACTGAAATCGACTTAAGTTGTTTCACTGTAGGTGGAGTACCCGCGGATGAAGCTCACTGTCAGTTCAAGAAGCAGCAGTTTGTATGGTAACTTTATCTTGCAATGATGTACTAGTATGTTTTGCTTTCTTAACAGTGAATCTGGTACGCTCCGTAGGATTGCAAAACATAACGCAGATTTTTTGGATCTTCCTTATACATGATGTTGTTGAAATATGTGCCTTTTACTTCTTTGCACACAATTTGACAAAGGTTTTGTGCATCCTCAATGTGTCTTTATGTTTGTATACTGCCTCTTGATGTATGTCTTGAACTCCTTGTTTTTGGTTGTTAATTTTCAACAAAATCTCCTGTTTTGTTTCTAAAAGTCCTAGGTCGGAAACCAAGTTATTTCATTCAACATCCAAAATAATTGGATGTATACGTGCAATCTTTGTAAATTTTTAGTCTCAGTTATGGTTGGGTTTTGGGAAAACTAAATAGCTATTTTTGTAAGTCGTTTTATTAGCGCTCAAGTCAATGCCACAAATTTACATAGTAGGCTTCTGGATGTTTTAGTGAGTTTAATGTATTTTTGGGTGTGTAGATTCTTAAATATTACATCTGACTTATACTTTATCATGATTCTACACATGCCTTGTCACTACAATACTAATAGAACCACATATTCCGCGTGCATAGCCCACTTTGCCATAGCTTTAGCTTGTACGGCTATTGCGTTTGTTGCTTTCCGTGTCTGCAGCATGATGCGCAAAATATCCGTGAATCTCTTCCCAAAACTGTTTTTTATAGTTATAGACGTTGATTGTAAAAATGGTAATTATCACCAGGAGTCGTTTTGTCAACTTCGGTCACAAATGTCGGCTTTGAAAGCATCGTTTTTCTGTCAAAAGTTGCTCTTCTTACTCGGCCTTCTTTGCCCAACCTGCTCACCGACAAAAACCATTGACATCGTTTACTTTAAATTTTTTTAGCTAAATGCTCTTTGATTCTTCAGTTGACTAAATATCTTTTCAATCTATCATCTGGATGGTTTCTTTGATCCTCACAGGTGACTCTAGAGAAACCAAACAAATAAAAACTCATATGCACGGAACGCTGTGCAAATTACGGGAAATTTGCACGTTGCTTTTCAGCAGCTAGCTACATCTCGCAGCTAGTAGCATGATCCATGTTGTGGTTACAAAAATATGGCGTCTGTATTGGCCCTGAGTTGCTAACTGCTAGTCCATTTACCCGTATCACAATACCTTTGTCAGCAAAACTCACTTGGTGAAGTGTTTTCATAAACCGCATGACCTAGGAGTAAGAGAGGGTACTGCTCCCATGTCTGCAAACTAAGTTATACTGCAAACGCGATCCCTCCGTTAGAAGCATATTTTGCACTAATACACCTCAAAAGTTCTTATGGTGATCTCAATGGTATTTGAGATTCACAAAAACCCTCACGGTGGTTAAAAATTTATTTGTGGAATTGATGTTCTAGGTGGAAATGTGTTTGCCTCACGGGTATAATATCTTTTTCGTCTCAGTTTGTTTTAAGATTTTCGCACAGTTTCAGTCCCACCGGTACTTTTTGCACTTGCTTTCAGGCGACTAGCCATATTTCAACCTTTGCTACTTGCCGGAAGTTTGCGTGATGAGGTATCCATTGTGCCGAAACCTTACACTCAGTCATACCCAAACAACCCGGTCGGCGCATTGGTGACACAACTCTATGACTACCATTCATGTGAACAGTGTGTGTATCAATAACTTCATGTCCCGGGAAAATAAACATTTTTGGCCTCCATAACCAGAAGCAGAACGGTATGATTTTTATGATACCTGTGCAAGAGAAGCTTCATGTGAGCTTGTCGTTTCTTAAATAACTTTAAACTGATACGAGGCTTGGAGTACTCCATATATACATGTTCTTAGTATGTTTTTGATTGATGAACAGCTTTTTGAGCATACAGTTTTTTCCAAAATATTTCAGAAATGTCAGCCTACCCGTACTTGCCCATATAAAGTGAACATACGATTAAACGAATTGCGTTGGAGTCTACCTAGGAACTTCCTTATGGAATACCGTGAGTTTGACGGCCTAAGTGTTGGAGGCCATGAAGCTCTGGGGATCACGGCTGGACACCACGTCTACCCTTATATTTCCACTTGTGTCAGGGTTGAGTAATAGAAACAAAGAGAGTTTCATTTATTAGTTAGACTCACTTAGACAAGACACTCCTTCAAGTCTAGAAGCAGAACCTACACAACACTGTGTATGTCACGTACTTATGTTTAGGTTCTTCTTAGACATGCCTAAAAAGGTCATTCTGCGGTCTGCAGGATTTGACTAAAATCCATGTCAAGTTCTTAACAGATTCTTTTATGTCCAAGCTGATTTCGGGCACAATGAGTGTTGCAGTGAGACGTCAAACCCAACACTTGATTGAGAAAGAAACTGAGGTGGACCAAAGAAGCACGACGGTTTGGTG
This sequence comes from Opisthorchis felineus, assembly GCA_004794785.1. NCBI lineage: Eukaryota > Metazoa > Platyhelminthes > Trematoda > Opisthorchiida > Opisthorchiidae > Opisthorchis > Opisthorchis felineus. The sequence goes on along the minus strand of SJOL01009403.1, from coordinate 425,744 downwards.
AATTAGAAAAACGTTTAAATATGGTCCTTTCATTATTCAATACATTTTCTTCTTTTTATGCAATCGGTACACAAATCAGGCCGTGCGATTGTTTAGGAAAATAGACTACTAGCCAAGTGGACTAGAATCACACAGTTTGGCGGCACCATGAAATCGATTATCTAGCCTGTGAAATAAAGACAGTTATTAACCCGGGAAGCTCTTCAATATAACCACCATTTGGTCATGCGATAGTTTGGCTCCGAATAACTTCATTGGCGGGTCATGGATTTTTACTGCTTGTCTCATGTTCATAAATAGGTGTTTCCTGCTAGTATGTGTGGTATGTGACAAAACGATTTGACCGTCCAGCATCAGTCGAAGGACTTTATATTTTTTGCCACATTGTCTAAATTGATTGTCATAGTAGCAGAACCACTCTACTGTGGATAATTTTCACCATCAAAACAAATATAAACCTGTTTGCTTATGAGATTCGACTTTCTTCACCACTTGTCTACCCCGAAGAGTCAACCTCAACAAACTGAATGACGCAGTGTATCCACCAACACGACAGCATGATTATCACCATGTGATTTAAGTGCAAGTATTGAGGATCTGTTTCGTCCAGCTTACTGAGATCTACGGAATTGTTGTGAATCCCAATGTATGTAAAGAATCAGTTGTATGATGGTTTCACTGTGCGCTCCCTAAGTCTGGTTAATAAAAACACCCAGACGGTTGCACCAATTTGGTAGTTTTAAATCCGTGTACAACACAACGGTGTTGACTAGTCATGGAGGTCACACATTGCATGGGCGACGAAGTTCGATCGCAGAACACGCTCATCTAATGAACACACTGCAACGCTACTTGCCCAGTGGTTTGATCAAGGACGAAGCTGAGGCTCTAATATTGTTAGCGACCGGGTTCAAGGCGGAAAGGCCCAAACACTGGGCTACACTGAGCAGAATTCGGTGTCGACTTCATCACCTTGGACCAACAAGTTATTTTGGATTCAGTTTTTAATTTCTGCAAGCTAGACATATATGGCAACTTATATCTGCTATCTACGGTAATCAAGTACCGTTTTATCGCCAGGTAGCATAAAATTGTCGAATCCTATCTATTTTCTGCATGAAAAGCTTGAAAATCCCGTG